>JAABKJ010012323.1:0-10545 GCA_011634705.1 Andricus grossulariae
GATTGATTAGAAAAATATTCGAACTTTATTATAAAAATCAGTGAAAACCATTAAAGTAATCCCTTTCTTAATTAATTAAATTATTTAATTCCATTCAAAGTCCTAAAATCAATTCACAAATATAAACCGGTATAATCCACTTATCTAGCAAAGCAGACCTCAACATCCTCTATTTTCCCTCCGATTCTCAGGCCACACCGTTACAAAAAATCAAACCTTAGTATTCCAAACCTTGATTGCTTCCTTAATTATTTTCGTTACGTTTTCCCCTCCAGCTTCAAGAATTTGTCGTATGAAAATGCCAATAGTTTAACTTTAATACTATGTAATATTTATAAATATGGCGAAAACTATTTTACTTTTTTTCTGAGCTCATATAACATAATTTTCTACCCTAATAAATATATGAAGCATCTATGATGAAAAAGTATGACATTTTCTAATGATTTTTCAAAATGTGGAATATTTTCGATACTATTTTCAATTCAACATGATTTCGGTAGTATGATAATGAACTTCATAACTTTATTGTAATATTTCAACTCATTTTAGATAATAAATATTATCTATCACGCGACTATCCTGCATTTCAATGAAAGTGATTCCAAATGAGAATATATACACTGAAAAAAATTACTGCATCCCAGGAAATGCGTTTCTTTCGCTTATTTTCCATATACAAATGATTTGATTACTTCAGTTTGATAAATAATGTTAACAGGCAAAAAAGTCATGCCTTAACTGAAAAAAATGATTCCTTTGGTGATATTTTTTAACACAAAGAAATATTTCTATGCAATAAATGTGAAAATTATTAAGTCAAAGAAATGATTTCTTGGGGGCTAAAAAGCTCAAACTTGAAAGAAATAATCGTCTGGATAAAGAATCACCAATTAATAAATTCGCACAAATATTTGCGCAAACAAAGAGAAAACTATTTTGGCATATTTGTTTAAATTATACATTCTAGAACTGCAAACTACATTCTTTCCAAATGAAATGTTCATGAAACACGTTGGAAGAAACGTTTATTTAGTTTATTAAAAGGAAATAGGTCATTCTAAATAAATATTTCTTTTGATAGTAGATTTCTGACTTGCAACTTTCAGTAGTTCAGTAGTTCATAAATGCCACCAGGTGCCGCAGAGGATATTATTTCACAATAAAAATTAGTTCTCAAGGTTATAATTCAGCCACTAATTTTCACCATAGTTATAATAGAAGGATGTAGTGATCTAGATATGTCACTAAAGATTACAATGTCAGAGAAACTCTGTTAACTAAAAAAGCTTTTTAGTTTTAAAAACAAAAGGTATTCTTTCAAAAGTTTGGGGATTTAAAAAAATAAATCATTGAGTTATTTGATGATACTATTCACTAATTAAAATTTCAAATGTAATATCAAAGTTCAGCAAAATAGTTTCTAACTCTCCATAGAATGAAAAAGGTTTTTTTTTCTCTCAGTCAGCTATTATTTTCATTTTACAAAAAAAGCTTCCTATTTAATGCAGTCAATAATGCGATTGACGTAAAGAAGTTAATTTTATGTGACTCCGGACTCTTCACATTACACTCCGCTGTATCGTAATGTACAAAATTACGATACTTTACGCTCTCGCAACAAAACTTATAAATGCACCGTCGCGTGAAGACCCTCATTATGCGCCTCGATGCATAATATTCTATTAAAGCCAAGTATATCCTTTGTTGGCCTTAATAAAATATACATATGTACACATTTTTCCGAATGAGTGCATAGGCATTGTTGTTTTAAATTATGATTACATTGTTATTTGTATGTATTTCATAAGAGAAATTAACGTATTTTGAAATCTTTTTGTACCTGCTGCAGAAAAATTTGAAGAAAAATCCTCCCTGAGCAGAAATCGAACTTGCAAAAGCCGAGTGTGAAGTTGAATGGATAATAAATTATTCTTACTTCCATTCTCAGGATTTAAAATTAAATTATTAAAAAATTGTTCTCAAAAGATTTTGTTTCCTCTGTTAAAAAATATTTAACATCGAAAATATATACTGAAGTAAACATTTGTATGAATAAATTTGAAGAATTATATCATTCTTTTGCGTCAATTATAAATATCTCCTTCCAACAAATAATCATTCAATCGTCTCGAAACATATGAAATATTATTTAAATAATATTTCTATCCTTCAAAATAAATGCAAAACGATTGATCCATGAGTGTGCTACGTCCAGAAAAGGGACGAGAATAACTTCGAAGATCCAGATAACTACACATATATTCTAGAAACAAATTGGAATCCAATTAAATATAGATTATTTGAATGAATTAAATCTAGGAAATTAAAAATGAAAAGAGATAAAATTGATATTAATTTAGAAAAGGATTGCGTCGCTCTATTCACTACATGTTTTTTTTTAATTTGCTGTGCCCAGGAGACTCGTCAGGGACTTGAAACTCCTCATCTTGATCTTCACCTTCAAATGAAGAAAGACCTTAATGAAGATTTTAAAGTAAAATAAATATTATGCGTTCTTAACTCTCTTATTCAGACTTGCCGGTTTTATATTCCGACTTTGCATGTATTAATCCTTTGAACGGGTTGAGAAAAAAGATTTCGGGAAACAGGGGCAGATTTTCAAATAGGTTCTTCTCCAAAACTGGTTTTCATAGTACTGTTGGATTTTTCTTTTTGTCGGCTGCTGTAATGGTTGAAAATCCTCAGTGTTGTCAAGGGATCGTCTGTATGTTCCTCTGGAAATTTGTATTAAATTCCTCTAAGGTACATGTATGAGAAAAAACAATTAAATGAAGTTAACAAAAAAAAAAAAAAAAAACGTCAGAGGTCTCAGATTAAAAGCATTTTACACTTGAGCTATGCCTGAGCTTGGCAGTTCATTTCGAAATAACAAGCGAAGATAGAAGATGCACAATAACGTTCTGATTAAAAGAATATTAGCAAAACGACAGAGAAGCAAAGGAAAATATTCTTTTCCTAAATTTAATTATAAAGTGAAAAAGGTTACAAGCCGGAGGCTTTCAATAAATTGCAGTTTAAATTTAAATATTTAATTTTTATTTAATTTAAAAACATTTCATATATAACTAAAATTATTGAAAATATAATGTATAATTGAGACACCATATATGCCTCATGAAATAAAATTTCAAAGTATATAATTGAACTGTTGAATACACAATTTATGAAAATTGTTACTCAGATGCTAGAAATTTGATTGAATTCTCAATACGTCGAGCTTACAAAACACTTCCAGGAATTCAGAATAAGATTATGAATTTATTACTAGCGTAAGAAGTGTGCGATTCCTTATTTTCAGTCATTTAATGAAGTGCGTTTAAATTGACTTTGGAATGTTCATTCTGTTGCAATACTTCTTTTGTGTAAAGAAATCTTTTAATTATTTATTTATCTTTATGATACACTCCTTTATCGTACACAGAACGTCTACATTATTACCAGAGCTATGCGTCTCAATGATCTAATGAGAAATAACTAACATGCTTAGATGGATACTAATCTTAATTATTACTCATCAGAGCATTCTATGTAAAATTAATGTACCCGCATAACAACAGGCTTCAAAGGGGTGTAATTTCTCGCTACTTAATCAATGTCTGTGTTCAGTAATTTCTGGATTTGACATCTGAACTACTTCGAAATTAAAAAAAGCTGATGAATATATTTTTTAAGGTTATAAGCTTATATCCAAGTTTAAACAATATTTTTATTTCATCTTCATGTTCTCTCACTTGTGAATCAACTATTTTTTTATTACTCCACAATTTCAAATTCGAAGCTAGAAAAATTTAACAGTGTAAAGCAGACACAACTAAACAATTGTAGAAATGAGTATTTAAAATCATGCATTTTTGAACTTGCATCATTTATATCAGAATAGTTGAAATGTAAAATAAACCAGACAAATTACATGATTTTAAATTTGAAAACGCTCCAAATGAAAAAATTCAAAATAAAGGCTTTTAAGCTGGAAAAATTGTGCAATTTTAAAGGGGAATCTAAGTAGTGCTAAGTTGCAGAAACTCGGAAAGATACCTATAATTACTCAAAAATTAAACGTTTCTTGACACAAGTACATTTCTAAAATTTCAATTCTTCATACCTTTATTGTCCAATGTGCAAATCCTACTTCTAGTGCTGTTTTAGACGGCTGATCGTCTTAGGAACCTTCGTACTGATGCGAGGGCCATCTATTTGTATTAAAAAAAGTGAAGTAGTAAGTCTGTTAAACATTGACATTTTAGAAGAAAAAAGGAAAGTGCTAAATAAGAAGACACATCCCAATCGAAGATATTGATAATAAGGTTTTTAATTGTAATTCCTTCAGAGAGCTATTCTTAATATCTCTGTTCTAGCTATACTTATAATGTGTATCGACTATATGGTATTCCTGATATAGGGAAAATGTTGAATTAAGTCTATAGATATTCACTTTGGTTGTCCTGGTATAGGGAAAATGTTCAAATAAGTCTATAGATATTCACTTTGGCTGATCTAGGGATCTTTCTAAATTCCTTTGTTCGCTTCCAGCTATACAATGAGCAGTTATAAGGAATAATTTCCACTACTCAACTTTTTTTTCGTGCTACTTCAAAATGAAAAATGGTTGGATTTTCTCTGTGAAGGCATTTTTTGGCTAAACTAACAAAACAGATTCGATACGAGAGCAGTAAGGAACCTAAAAAATCTCCTTGACAACCAATTTCAAAAACTAATATTCTAAATATAGTCAACTTTATATTTTATAAAAACACGTTCACAGCGCTACTTATCTCAATAAAGATAAAAAGGTGCTTCCCAAAGAACAAGTGCCCTGAGAATAAGTAATAATTTATTAATGAAATCAAGTAATTTTACGTCAAGTAAGAACATATTGAAACTAAATTTTACTATACATAAAGTTTAATGTGAGTATATGTATATTATCTTATGGCCAAATGTACTTTTCACAGATATTTCCAGTAAGAACGAATTTGGGGAAGACGCAGATGCTATGCACGCAATGCTCTCCAGCAAGCAGTGCGAAGTACAAAAATGCAAAGTGCAAAACAGCCAATGCTCTAGCCATGACCTCGCAGGAGATAACTTAAAATTCCTCATAAATACGTTTCGTTCACAAACGTTACGCATTTCAGTTTCATGGATAAATAATAATGAAATTATATGCATTCTCAAGGTGTTAAATTTTGATACAGTAGTTAATCAAAGTCTTGCAAATTGGCGAAATAGTTGATCGACCAAAACTTTACGAATAAAGGGATGGAGTTTCAAAAAGTCATATCCAAAATTTTTAAAGGTTTTTCAAGAAAGACAAAAAAAATCCAAAAAGATCAACATTTCAATTTAGAAGAAAAATAAAAACAATATTTTCAGATACATCAGTTTCTCCCGGAAGTTAGAACCGTACACTTAACGCTTTAAAATAGTTGTACTGAATTGTGCTAGACTTGTACTTATTTGTACAGTAAAGATTTGTTGAAAAATCGTAAATCACAGGCACAATTTTTGAAAAACGTTTTTTTTTTTGCTAGAAACGCAATTTATTACTGGTGTTACGTCTCGGATGAGATCCACTTGCCTGATTATAAAATAATTAAATCTAAACTTGCGCTACTTCTTCTTTGTTTATTTTAAATTTTGTTACAAAAATAGAAAACAGGGATTCAGGAAAAAGGGAACACGAATATTTGAGACAATCGAACTAGAATTATTTAGATGGGTATTTAGATTTTTTCAAATTCGAAAAAAACCCCAACATTTTGAATTATCTATAAAATGGTCACAGATACCTGAAAACTAACAACATTTTCAGGGTTACGCAGAGGGGAATCGCTTTTCACCAAAATGTTAAAGGTTCTGCAAAGGGGGTTTGTTTTCGACCAACTCGAACTAACCCAATAAAAAGATTGTTTATATAGAAAAAAAGGAAAAAAAAATATATATTTTGAGTTGTCTTGAAAACTCTGAGAGATGCGCGAAAACTGACAACATTTTCAGATTTTCAAAAGGGGCCTGTCCTCGACCACCCTGACCTGAACCAGTAATAGTACATTGTGTATCGAGGGCGGAAAAAAGCCTATTCTGACGAGGAAAAATAGCGGTGCAACCTTGATGCACACGATACTTTTTGTCCCACCCTCCTTGAAAACAAGCATGTGCAGAAGATAGAGGATGGTCTGGTGTACTTGATAATTTTTGGTTATAAGTGAAAGGAAGAAATAGCGCACTCATCAGAAGGGAGACTATGAGGTCCAGCGATACAATTTTTTTTTAAGACAAAGATAAGTTTCTTCATGTTCTCACTTGCGTGGTGGAGTGTATGTGTAGCGGGCGTAAAACCTTATGCAGCGGGCGTAAAGTTTCCTGTCGGCCCGGCAGTGGAGTGCTCATGTGCGAACGTTACTTAGCTGGAAGCGGCCACATTACGCCTGCCTTACGTGCATGCAAGGGCGCGTTTTCAAGGGGGTCGGACAAAAACAAATTTTCGAAATTAGGAAAAATAAAAATTTTGAATTATTTCGACAATGGTCAGAGGTACGTGAAGAATTAGGAAATTTTATGGTTTTTGCAAAGGGTGTTTGTTTTCGATTCACTCGAACTAACCCAATAAAAACATTTTTTATATACCAAAAACAAAAATGTAATTTTGAGTTATTTTGTAAACGGTGAGAGATATGCGAAAACTGACAACATTTTTTGGGGTCTGAAGAGGGGAATTGCTTTCGACCGAATTTTTAGGGTTTTTGCACAAGGATTTTGTTTTCGACTATCATGAACTAACCCAAATAAATAATTTTTTAAATAAAGAATAAAATATAAATCTTGAGTTATTTTGAAAACGGAGAAATACATGCGCAGGCTGATAATATATACAGGGGTTTATAAAGGGGGATGGTCTTCGGTGATGCCGACATAAACCAGTAAACAAAATTTCATAATTTAAAAAAGAAATCCAAATTTTGAATCATCACAAAAACGTTCAAAGAAATGTAAAAACTAAGTCGATTTTGAGTTTTTTGTCGAGGGGGTTGGGTTTTGATCAACTCGAACTAATCCAATGAAAAGATTTATTAAATACCAGACAAAAATTAAAATTTTGAGTTATCTTGAAAACGGTGAGAAATACGCGAAAGCTCACAACATTTTTATGGTTTTCTAAAGGGATTGGTCCTGGGCCACCTTGACCTAAACCAGTAAATAAATAAGACGCAATCCGTGAAAAGGGACCTACTAGGCAAAAAATCGATTTTCGGATTATGATGGATTCTATAAGTTCTCCAACTGATCTTTTTAGGTGTGTAATCAGAAATTTTGTATCTGCATTATCTCGCAAAACATAAATTATTGAAAAAGAGTCTTTGAGTGCGCGCCTCGTGCTCGAGATTTCTTCAATCTCTCGCCCTGTGAAATTTTACTTTTGCCTAGTAGGTCCCTTTCCTCGGATTGCGTCACAAATGTTCAAAATTGAAGAAAAAATCCAAAATTTGAAATTATTTCTGAAAGGATCACAGATACGCGAAATCTGACGATATTTTCAGAGTTTTAAAGAGGGGAATCGCTTGCGGCCAACATTTTGAGGTTTTTGCAGAGTTTTGTTTTCGTCCAACATGAACTAACCCAATACAATTTTTTTTTTATATAAAAAACAAATTATAAATTTTGTTTCATCTCGAAAACGGCAAGAGTTACGCGAAAATGGACAACATTTTCAAGGTATTGTAAAGGGTTCGATCTCAGGCCACCCCGGCGCAATCCAGTATACAGATTTTCGAAATTCGGAAAAATAAAAATGTTGAATTATCTCGACAACAGTCAGAGATACGTCAGAACTAAATAAATTTTAAACTTTTTGTGGACTTTTTTGTTTTTGACCAACTCGCACTAACCCGATTTAAAGATTTTTAAAGTACAAGAAAAGAATGAAAATTTTGAGTTATCTTGAAAACGGTGAGAGATACGCAAAAACTGACATTTGCAGAGGTTTCTGAAGGGTTCAATCCTCGGCTACCCCGGCGCAATCCAGTATACAGATTTTCGAAATTCGGAAAAATAAAAATGTTGAATTATCTCGACAACGGTCAGAGATACGTGAAAAATAAGTAAACTTTAAGCTTTTTGTGGAAGAGGCTTTGTTTTCGACCAACCCGAACTAACCCAATAAAACGTTTTTTTGAATACCAAACAAAAAATCAACATTTTGAGTCATCTTTAAAAATGATGATAGATAAGCAAAAACTGAAATATTTTCGAAAGGGGAATGGTCCTCGGTTACCCCGATCTAAATCAGTGAACAGATTGTAGACATTTAAACAAATCTAAAATTTCAATCATCTTGAAAACGGCCAAAGATTTGTGAAAATTAATAATTATAAACAACTCAAACCAGCCCAATGAAAAGATTTTAAAAATCCAACAAAATAATAAAAATCATGGATTATATCGAAAACGATCAGAACTACATGAAAACTCAGCAAATTTCAAGGGGTTTACAGAGCAGGATTCCAGACTAGGATGGTCCTCGGGCATCCCGAATCAGCCCAGTAGAAATATTTCAAAAATAAAAATGTTGACTTATCTTAAAAACGATGAGATATGCGAAAGCGGAAAAAAATCGGGATTTTGTAGAAGGTGATGATCCTCGGCCTCAATGAATAAACCCAATAAAAGTATTTTCAATAATTACAGTACCCTTCCACTTATCGCACTACCAGATATCGCGACTTCCCCTACTTGTTTTGCTCCCACTGGCGACATATGTAAGCGCACGCATCAAACAAAATACTCGCGCGTAAACATTATTTTTTTTGTAAATATTGACATTCATTGTAACCTACTTAGGAGGTTAATACTTGATTCTTTCTTGAGTTTTAAGTACCTAACCTAACCTAACCGCAAAAGAAAAAACTCAAATGCCTGCCTATCCAGAATTATCAAACATTAAACTTTTTTCAAAGAACACTTGTAAGACAACACTAAGTTTTTTAGGATTCGTATGTAAAATTAGTATAATAACCTCTGAATATTCTCTCATACTCGTTTACTCAACTGTCAAATTTTGACATTAACTTTTTTGAATAGATGTGATTTTCTTAACCAATCAGATATGAGGATAAAGCGCAAGGGAAAAGTAGTTTTTGGTGTAGTGGGGGAACTCACTTAAAGCGAACCCCAGTCCCAGCCTTTCGCAATAAGTTAGAGGGTACGTATGAAGACAAAAAAATGTTTAATGATCTCGCAACCGTTGAGATACGCGAAGCGGACAAAAATTTCAGGGTTTTATACAAGGGGTGATCCTCGTCGACCACAAACTAACCCAATAAAAAGATTTTCAAAACGAAAAAAGAAATAATTTTGAATCATCTCTAAAACGATAATACATAGACGAAAACTCAAAAATTAATAACGAATTAGTGTTAATATTGACAAAATTTGGTACATTTTCAGATTTCGAGAAAAGGTTGAAAGACACGTGAAAACTGTCAAAATTTTAGAGATTTTCTAAAAGGGGATAGATTTATTCGGATTGAAAATGATTGAATGGCGAGTTTGGATTAAATCGGATTGGTTTTTATTCAAGTTGATGTTCGTGCAAGAATTGAGAAGGATTGAAAAGACTTTTTGAATGAGCCCCGGATTCATAAGATTGGGCACATGGACTTAAGAGCATTAAAAAGATTGAAACCGGCTTTCGCTGAGCCTTGATTTCATTCGGACTGAAAATCGGATTGAGAAAGAGTGAAGGTTTGTTTCCAATTAGTGTGTGAGTGATTCATTCGAATTGGTTTTGGGTTCACACTCATCCATTCGGATTGGTGTCAGATTCAGTTGGATTCATTCCGGTCCCACATGTTAAAAATGGTTAGAGGCACGAATTGAAAAATGGATTCGGTATGGGTTCGGATTGAAGTTGATGCTGATACATGAATGGAAAAGGATATTGATAAGTGAGCCTTGGATCCGTTCGGATTGAATTTGAGGTTGAGAGATGTATTGAGATTGGGATTTAATTTGGGGTTGAAACACGGATTGAGAAGGTTTAAAGAGGATTGAAAACTTGCTCTGGATTGTTTTGGATTAATTAGAATTGGTTCAAACTACAAAAAATATCAAAGATAATTACAAAATATTTTAAATGACGCTAACGTGCGCGTTTAAGCGCGCGTTCGGTCTCGTTTATTAAAAAAGAAAGATGTGGATGTGTTCCTCAGTACTCCCCGAGTGCTTTGTTTTTTTTTATCGATAATTTCTAATAAATGCCAAAGTTCTTCGTAACTATCTTGTTTGGGATTGGTTGAGCCACGGTATGAAAGTCCGCAATTATGAGTAATGTGAAAAAATTTAATATTTTTTCATCTTGGTAAATATTGTTTAACTTGAAATCAAGTCGTTTCGATACGAAGCGCCAACTTAGGAATTTTCAAGTGCGCAGACGTCGTTCACTGACTGCGTGGAAGATATCGACATATATAAAGAAACTACTGATCCAGTGCAGTGCAGTGTAGTGCAGTGGGGGAAATGCAT
>JAABKJ010012324.1:0-10545 GCA_011634705.1 Andricus grossulariae
ATTTTCACTTTATCATCAGCTAACTTCACTTCGTTGAATGCTGAGGGGAAAACAATGGATCAAATGCATGGGATTTGATCAATTTTTGCCCTATTTTGTTAATATCTTCGTAAAAACTAGTTTTTTATACATAAGTGTATTTGGAAATTAGTTTTTATTTTTCAATTACTATTTAGTGACATAATAAAATGACAATAATTATCATTTATTACGAAGATATTACAAAAATAAGTTTTGTTCCATGCATTTGGTCCATTGTTTTCCCCTCAGCACTCCACGAAGTGAAGTTAGCTGGTGGTCGAAGTGAAAATACCTAAAAGGTCATGAGATATGACCTTGGAAAGTGCACTCTTTCGGCATAGAGGCAGCTGAGCGTACTTTAAAGTAGAATTATGCTCATATTTCGAAGTTTTTGTCCCAAATAAGTGTATACATTTCATTTATCATCCATAAAACGTCTTTTGCCATTAATAAATAAATAAATGTTTTTAGCAAAAGCTTGCTATCCCAACTTTTGTTAACTTTTTGGCTCTTTTTTTAGTACATTCGTGGCAAAAAAGTGATTCTAATTGATTGAATATGTGTGATGTGTTTTTCATATAAATAATATATGCCACATTTTCAATCAAATATAATTACTTTCTTGTTAGAAAAGTAATCAAAAAGTACTCAAAAGTGGCTATGGAAAGATTTTGTTAGGAACATTTATTGATGAAAAATATTTGTTTGTTGATAAAAAAACATATCACACATTTTCAATCAATCAGAATCATTTTTTTGCCACGAAAGTACTAAAAAGGGCCAAAAAGTAATCACAAGTGATGATAACTTATGACCTATTATAGGTAAGACATTGTTCTTTCTCTAAAATCACAGCGAATTGAGTCAACTTTCACCCACCTGTGGAACACTTTTCCGTGCAGTAATTAGGTGCAAAGGTACACAGTGTTTTTTGAAACATAGTGATTTTGTCGCCGAAAATCCAAAAAAGTGGGGGTTTTTCGATGTATTCTAACTCGAAACCTATGGAAGATAGATGATTATTTTTATTTTTTATTTTTTCATACTTTTGTCCTCTTTCTTTTTTCTGTTGGACATTTTGCTCTAAAATGCAATGGGAATTATCAGTCCACGCAAAAGTAATTTTTGGAACTGTTTTCGAAAAATAAAACCGGTTTGGCAATTGATCTGTTCTAGTATTTTCGATATGTTAAAAGGGACCCCTTAACAAATCTTTCTCATTAAAAACATTCAAAATGGGAATTTTTCGGGAACCAAACTCCCAGATGACTGGACTATAAAAAGGCCTATAAATTAAACTATACTTCTGAAAAATTAATTAAAATATAATCAGTATGCCGGTAGAATTGAAAGTGATTTTTATTTTGAAAAAATTGAATTTAGGAGAATATTTAAAAAGATTTTAAAGCATTTTGAATTTTGAGATATATTCTAAAAAAATTTAATTAATTTGGATCAGTTAAAAAGTGTTATGTCATAGAATACTTTAAATACCTCACTTTTTAATTAGGCTCCTCGTTTTAGTGGAGATTGAAGATCTCGTACAGGGAAGAAGAAAGAGTATCCAATAAATAATATGTATCAATAATTTATTAGAAAGAATTACAAATAGAACTAATTAACTACTGGGAATTTACGTTAACGCATGAAGTTGATGGAAGACGAGTAGGTTCTTCACTAATCCTTGACCAGCACCTTATAATAAAGAAAACTCATTTATTAGGGCCCAATGGATTCAGATAAATGAATTTAGAAATTTATAGATTCTTCACTTACCGGTTTATTAGTTTGAATGGTGAATAATGAGTTTGTGATGGTAAACTGCAGCTTTCCTTGTATGTGGCAGTTGAAAGGAATCGATAGCAAAGATTCCTTGCTGGTTCTTTGGATTTTTATAGGGCCCAACGCAACGTCCCTACATGCTGGGGCGTCGATGTATAAGCATACGTCACGAGTATACCATATATAAATATACTATACGGCTTAAAACTTGTTCAATATATCTATAGCTATACTCTCCAGCTTACAACGTGCTGAATATATCTATAACTATACTCTCCAGCGTACAACGTGCTGTGTTGAAAATTTTATTTGTCATATCTGAAATCTTGAAAAATCTTTTTGAGCTTTCTCAAGAATTTGAGCTAAATTATATTTACATAACCTTATTACCAGATAGGTTTTGACAATTTGTCACTCATTTCACAGCCCGGCCCTTCGGATTCGGATAATAATTGCATCCATGGTGGCGTACATTAGGTCGCAGCAGAGGACGAAATCAGTTACCAGTTAATAACGTTACATGATGACGAGAAGATGTGCATGTATACCAAGTATGGTCAAAAATTTGTTGATCGATCCAAATTGAGTTTCCAAAGTAATATGTGGGGACCTGAAAATTATGTCGACGATTGATTAGCTGGAGAAGCTTACAATCAAATGGAAGTACCAACAGTAAAATTGGTTGCATTATTTACAAAGGTTTTAAGAGATAATAGAAAAGTCGTTTGCACATAAGAAACAACATCTTTGAAATGAATATGACCATATTATTTGAGTACCTAACAATAATTACCAAGCAGTGACGTTGCCCTATTTCAAATTAATTAACGCGTACTCTGTAAGATCTCACACGCAAAATCAGAAATACTTGAAGCACAGTGACCTTTATACCTGCAGAAATGAGATAGAATTTGAGAACCTAATTCGATATCCCTTTGAATTACGATGGCACCTTTCTCATTTTGCGCTTGACACTACCAAGTACTCGTGTCACCACCATAAGAGGGTAGGATTTGCGAATATTATCAAACATCGTCCTGTCGCCCTCAAGCTAAACAGAGTTATATCCCGACCAGTAGCCTGATTGAAGAAATTAAATCATAGTTCTTTAATAGTCATAGTTCTTTAATATCCAAATTTTTTTTTATAACAGGACCAGAATTAGAAATGTACAATATTTATTTTATACAGGGTGTCAAACCACCTGCGCATTTTCCGGTAATGTGTGATAGAGCACAAAAAGAGATACAGAAAAGTCCTCTGGCAAAATTTGATCTGGGTCTTAGTTTGGGCACAGTAGAGCTTCAAAGCTGGGCACAATGAACCAATCAGGAGCGAGATATAGCAACCAGTTGTTTGTTTCATAAGTGCTAAAATAGTGTGCGTGTTTTTTTCGTGTTTTTCTGTAAAACGCTAAGTTCAAGCCTTCACCTTTTTTTAGCGCAGATCAAATTTTGACAGTGGACTTTTCTGATTCGTTTTCAGTTTTTTGAAAATACTTCGCTTTTGGGTGAATAAATGGTGCGAGAGAAAAAGTTGTAGGGCAGAAAATTATGTGTGAATCTAAATCAAACATAATCTTCTAGTCTCAATGGATCAAGAGTTATGACCAAGGTCGCATTTAGTACGGGGCAAGCCGCGGGTACATGGCCCCAGGGCCCCCACCAATGTAACTAGTCGGTAAATCAAAATCGCTGCGACATGCACACAGTTCTGCATCGGATCGTACTTCGATAAGCTTTTTCTTAGAAGCCTAAAATGAATCCTAAATGCGCCCTGGTTATGACTCTTCAAACAAAACAAAAAACAATTTCTTTGCTATTTTGAGCTATTCGCAGCCAAAAAATTCTTTCAAAATTGCTCGTTTCGTACGTATCCTACAGAAAACCGTTCAGAGGATAAATTATAGAGGGCTGCATTTTGCGTAAAATGAAAAAAATGTTTAAGCACTTATAGGTCACGAGTTATAATCATGAAACTTGGACCCTTTCCATTGGGAATGCTCTGTATGTACTGGAAAATGAACTGCGACTGTATTTGAACGGTTTGGTGGCATATATGCATTTGTAGTTCATTACAAGTACAGCTTTTCACATTTCTTATTAAAAAAATATATTATTCAACCATTGTTTGAATAATACAGTTCACACTATCAATTGTGTGCATATTTTATGTATTTACTTTGTGAAAATTATTTCCAGAATATCTCTTGTCGAAGGTGAATGAAAAAAATATATATAAATTAACTAGTTTTACATTATTTATTTATTATATATAAACAATGTTATTGAAGAGATTGGTTTTATAACGTTGTATTATTTTATGTCAAAAATGCCAAAAATTGATAAACTAATCATCGCAGAGGAAACAATTATTGTTAATGGTTGATAATGAAAGAATTTTGAAACAAATTAATTACGTAATTATCCAAGTGATGAAAAAACTAATTAAGTAATTGACTAATTCATTGACTGATAAATTAATAAGTATCAGAAGATAGTCTACATCGTAGAAACTTGAAAATTGTTTTAGATTCATGTAATTTTTGACCTATCCAGTTTTCGTCATTTCTGGACATTTTGAGACCCTCTGAGTCAGAAAAAATAGTTTTTACGAAAATGTATGCCTGTTAGTCAGTCTGTCTGTCGGTCTGTTTGTCTGTTGTCTGGCGACCCAATAACTTTCGAAGAAATTTTCTAATTCAAATTTTCTTTCGCACACTGGTTTGTGGTCCAAAAAGATAGGTCAACTTCGTTAGTCAGTGTTCTACTGCCAATATTCATGGTTTTAGCCATGGAAAATCAAACTGACAAACGTAATAATTCAACTTTCCTACGAAACTACGCAAGATACAGTGAAAAGACAAGAGACAACAATTATTTGTTTTTAAAAGTTCTACGAAATTGCTTTTAATTGTTTTCAATAGGAATTATAGTTTTTGTTTCAAACTGATAAAATGTCATAAGGAATTCGAAAATTCAAATTTACAGCTAAACAACGCGAAATATTATAGTTATATATATGATAATAACACTATTCATTTCAAGAATTGAATAAATATTTGTAAATATATAGAAGATAATATTTATGACTATATTAAATTTAATTTCTGTCAAATTGTTGACCTTTTTCTAAGTTTTGTAAAAAATGATTTCTCACCATAGGTTTACTGGGACATTAGTTTTTATTTTTAAAGCAACCTTAAACTAAATAACCAGTTAATTTATATATTTTATTATTCATTCATTTTCGACAACAGATGTTCTGGAACTATTTTTTACAACGTAAATACATACAATATGCACACAGTTGATAGTGTGAACTGTATTATTCAAACAATGGTTGAATAACTTATTTTTTTTTTAATAAAAAATGTGAAAAGCTGTACTTGTAATGAACTACAAATGCATATATGCCACCAAACTGGTCAACTACAGTCGCAGTTAATTTTCCAGTACATACAGAGCCTTCCGAATGTAAAGGGTTAAAGTTTCATGCTCATAACTCGTGACCTATAAGGGCTAAAACATTTTTTTTTACTTCACGCAAAATTGAGCCCTCTATAATTTATCCTCTCAACGGTTTTCTGTAGGATATGTACGAAACGAGCAGTTTTGACAGCATTTTTTTGGCTACAAATAGCTCAAAATAGCAAAAAATTGTGTTTTTATGAAGAGTCATAACTCTTGATTTATGAAGACTAAAAGATTATGTTTTCTATAGATATACGAATAATTTCCTGCCCTACAACTTTTTCTCTCGCACCACTTGTGTACTTTCACCCAGAAGCGAAGTATTTTCAGAAAACTGAACACGAGTAATTTGCCCTGAAAAATAGGTCAAAAGTTGTCAACTTTGGGAGGCCATTACTCATGACATATAGGGGCTAGGTCATCGCATTTTTTTCATGATTACTCAAAATTTCGTCTACTTTAATTAAAATCTAGAAAGTATTCGTAAAATGAACAGGTTCTAAAATGCTGATACAATCTTCAGAATTGGGGGGTTTTGCCTCTTTTTTCAAATTCAGACAGTTTGAGCAAACACGATTTTTTGGACCTTTTTCAACAATATTTCTAGAACGCATGGTAGTCATTTCTAGAAAACTTGAAATTTTCATCAGGACCCCTTAATAAACCGTATTATCAAAAAAACGCGCATCACCTACTTAATACGGTCTGAAAGTACCAGATGCCTGGACTATATGGACGACTGATCAGTTGGATACCTGGAGAGCCGACAAACCCCAAGAACCCACATAAAGGCATGCAGTAGAACTGTTATCGAAGTTATGAAAAGTTAGTGGTATATTACTATAAATTGCATTAAATAACCATGAATTCATCAAATTTCAGTAAATTAACAAAATTTCTCGAATTTATAGAACTTTATAAAATTTTTGTAAACTTGTGAAATTTATGGAAATAAATGGAAGCTTATAAAATTAGTGGTTTATTATAAAAATTCATGGTAATTTATCGGTGAATTTTGATAACATTTCTGCTGGACGTATGCGCAATAGCTCGGGCTGCTGAACTCAAAGTCGTCGTCGAAAAGTGACAAAGTATCTTAAAGAAAGTGAAATACCTGAAATTGATCACTTTTGAAGTCCTGTACAGGCATCGAAAGTCGAATTTTCAGACGGGGCGTTGTGAAAAATATATATATTTTTTAAATTTAACTCCGAAATAAAAATGGTTAATTCCTTTTTATTTTACATGTGAGACATCCAAAACTATGTATAACTAAGAAAATATTCTATCTATAGACTAACATTAAAAGCACATGCAAATTCCAGGCACTAATTGAATCGCTTTTTGTGAAGTACAAATGCAAATAAAAAACAGTTTCTGTTTTAATAAATAATGATATTTTTATTTTATAATAAGTAAATTTGTTCTTGGTACCTGATTCTGAGAAAATTAAATGATTAAGAAGACGTGCGTTAAGCTATTGAAACATTTGTTATAAAATATTTAAAAAAAAATATCTTCATTTGCATGTGCTAAGAACTTTCAGCGAAGGAAAAATTTAATTTAAAGGAACTGGGGTTCACTGAAGAAAATTGTTTCACATAATTTAGATTCTGTGGGATTTATACAAAAATAATATGGAGTTTGCGATTCATTGGATCAAAATTAAATTAGCCAGTAAAGTTATTTATCTCCCTTTATATTGTCATGATTGGCTCTGTAACTTTTCGTGCAACGTCCGTCATTTGAGGAGTATAAGACTTTAGAAAGAATTACGGTATGTGAGTTAATTTAAATTATATTTCATAAGCCCTTTGTTTCCTCGAGCCGAGCCATAGAGCAAGTTGTGCATTGGAATTTTTATCAAAGTGAAATAGGACATTTTTATGTGTACAGAAAACCCTTGCAGTTCTGTACCATTGTGCATGTAGGCGTAAGGCAGTAGAATCAATTTCAGTTACAACCATTTTTTAAGATAATAGGAAAGAAAAATTAGCCTTACAATTATAATTTTTGAAACTTTTCAGGTAGGAAAGTTGAATTAATTTTCAGGAAACTTCTTCGGATTTGAGAAACATGCAATGTATACGATGACACTTCCGCTTTACGGTCGGCATTAATTTAAGTGATTCGTTTTCTTATTTGCATTAAAAAATATTATATTGATTCACACACACAGCGCTGCCCAATTACGAGCAACCAGTCGTGCTGTTGCAGACACAAGACCAACCGAGCGAGGGACCGGCACGTTAGCCGTACGTAAGCGGCACGTAAGCCTCGTGACTGCAACAGCACAACTGGTTGGACGTGATTGGGCAGCGCTGTGTGTATGCGCACGGACGGCTTGTGCGTGAGCCATTTCCAGCGAACGGCAGCGGCATTTTATGTGCGAACACCTTAAAGCTGGAGAGGGCCCCACTCTTAACGCGAGTGGGCAGTTTCTTTTTATCGACGACGCTCATTGGCTGCCTTGTTCTTATATCGATAGGCCACCGGTCGCTACTTTTTCAGCCGAAAGGCGCGGGTGATTTGAAATCAATAATAAATACTATCAATAATAATACAAATAAATACACTCGACATTCCTAGAACTGCTGGCCCACGCAGTTTCTCAGCGCGTAGGGCGAGAGACGGTTGCGACTCTCGCCTCGGAAGGGCCGAGTGCGCCAATACTCTGTCGAGTCTATATATTGCGCAATATTATGGAAACGGTTCAGGCGAGTGGATATCCGGCTTATCGTGCAGTTGAAAAAGTCGCGGTCCGTTAGTCTTTGTTGGCGTTACTGTCTTTGCTGGCAGAGGATCATTTGAAAATTAAAAATCAATACTATAGAATCAAAAAACGACGAAAATATTTCGCGGAATAGTGAGTTTTGTGGCATGACGTCAACAGATGGAAATGTCAGGGACCGTGGTGGGAGATGACGAAACTGCGCAATTTAAAGTAAGTGCGTGTAGGGGTTTTAAATTAAGTGAACTTTGAAATGAGCGGTCTTTAAAATAAACGGAAGTTTACTGTATTTTAATGAAGTATTGCATATTTAATATGTAGCAAAAAATATAAATCGTCAAAAATTGTAATGCTAATGTGCTCCTGGAAAATATAAAAATCACGAAGAAACAAATAACAATTTAGGTATGAGAGACGAGTGCATATGGAATTAAATTACCTTGAAAGGGTTAGATTTAAATTATTTTGGAAGGAGCGGCAATTCTAAAGGTTTGTTTTTGATTGTGGAGTAAAAATTAAAAATTTACCATTACGCCAGTGGTATGCGTAAATTTGAAAAGCAAGTTCACGATTTTTTTATTATTCGCTTACTTATCCTATGTTATTTTAATTACATCCACTCTATAGAGTAGTTATTATTCTCTTTGACTTCTACTTACCCCCACCATACAATATGCACACTTTCGTATTTAACCTTCCCTAATTATTTCCCTTATTTGTTCCCCTCTATTTCGAAGAACTTTTCTTATAAAAATTCCAATTTGTTTGTTTAACACTATGTAATATTTATAAATGCGGTGGAAACTTTTTTCCTTTTTTTGAGCTCATATAACATAATTTTCTACCATAATAATTATATAAAGGAGCTATGGTAAAAAGTATGATATTTTCCAAGAATTTTACAAAAATATGGAATGTTTTTGATAGTATTTTCAATTTGACATGATTTCGATAGTATATTAACTAACTTCGTCACTTTATCGTAATATTAAAACTCATTTGAGGTTCTTACTATTATTCATCACGCTACTATCCTGTATTTCAATGAAAGTGATTCTAAATGAAAATACCCATGTAAAAGTTTTGCCCGGGATTGACCGGGAATCTCTCGGGAGTTAACTCTGGGGAATCGAACGGGAATTTCTCGAGAGTCTAGCAGGAATCTGTCGGGAGTCGAGCGCGAAACTATCGGAACATTCAATCCGTGTACCAGGTGTATAAAATCATCTTCTCTGAGGAACAAAGATGTGCAAGACCCGGAAACGGGTCGATATTTTCGGGTCCGGATCCAACAGTTTGGACACGGAGAAAAATAGTTCGAGAAACTTTACCAAACTCAGTTGAGTAAACTTGGGACACATGGACACTTTGATAAAGTTTCATTTCTAGTTGGGTGAAACGAAATTTGGTGATACTTCATTCAAAAATATGAAAGTGTGACAAACTGATACGAATACCTTCCGAACTGTACTTAAATTAATACTGTACTTCGTATTTGGAATTGTAATGCACATAAATGTAAAATATATGAAACGTTAGATAAAGATTCTCGAACAGTTGGGTAAAACGCGGTCGAGGGCTCGGTAGAAAATGTAAGTGGATTTACAGAAAAGACATAAAGGAATCACGGACGCTCGAGAAACTTTAACTGAGAGTTTGGTAAACCGTTAGCTGCTGTGAATGTAGAAAACTCTTGTACACAATGAACAGAATACACTTCCATACATAGGTTGTCCCATAATTTTTGTCGTATGGCGCTGCTAGAAAGGGAAGACAAATTTCTATTATACCAGTAAATAGGGTGAGTGAAGTTGGGTATACACCCTAACTTCTGTTACAAACCTGTCAGTCTAGTGTGAGATATCACAGTTGAAACGAAACGCTGTGGCGACTCTCACAAAACGTGACTTTCGTGCGATAATTTATTTCAACTTTTCACGTGATTTAGGTAAAGAATAGTGTTTCAAAGAAATGTCTTAAGTGTTTGGTGAGGATTGTCCTTGCGTCTATACTTTAGAACGCTGGTATTTACAATTCCGGCAAGGAAGTTTCGTTCTCGAAGATCAACCACACGCAGGACGCCCATCGGACGTTGCTACTCCAGAATCAGTTCATGCTGTTCGGAAGGCAATAACATTGAATAGAAGAATCACGTATAGACAATTAGAGGAACTCCTGCACATTTCGAAATCAACCTTAAAACGGATTGTTTCGGAGCAGTTGTCTGTGAGAAAGCTGCGCACATTGTGGGTACCCCATGTCATTTCTGACGAGCAACGAGAGAATCGTGTTAAGTGGTGTAAAAAAATGCTGAAAAAGTTTAAATCTGGATCTGCTACAGAGGGAAATTTCATTGTGATGGATGATAAAACGTGGTTGTACTACTACGATGTGCCCATCAAATCTCAAAGCAAAGTTTGAGTCTTTGAAGATGAGGAGGTGCCAATGCAAGTTCACAAACCGAAATCTATCGGTAAACGAATGGTCGCTGTATTCTTCACTAAAGGTGCAATTATGGAAACTGTTTTGTTAGATAAA
>JAABKJ010012325.1:0-10545 GCA_011634705.1 Andricus grossulariae
ATATATATATATGTTACCAGTCATAGATACTACAATATTATACGCGCAGTGCAATTCAATCGCAACAAATTCTTCTAAGAATTTCAATGCTTTGAATTGTTGACAAAGATATTCTTCCTTTCTATACATGCCATGTCACATTTTTGAGTCAGATTGCCACGTCTGTGAAACTGTTCGAAGCCATTGTACGAAAATTTCGGTACACGTAGTCACGCTCTTTTATTATTTTGCTTCTAAAAATAAAGCGTAATTAAAAGAGAGTCATTTTTGTTTTGTTTTCCCTACCAAAATTTCATATTATTCATATTTTTTATGTTATAAAATGTTATATAATATTTCTTATACGAGATATTCTTTTTGTCTCGTATTAGGCAACGAAAATTAAAGATTTTTAATTCTTATTCAAGATAATTTCATTTTCTTTACAAAAACGAAATGTATTGCCAGAAGCTGTCATTTTCCTCACCTCTTAATAACTTTGTAATTGGTGCTGGAAGCTGCTTAGACACTTCAATTTTGTTAATAATATATTTGTTTTAATAACGAAACGACAATATAGAAAAATGATTTTTTTTTTAAATTAAACTGAGCGAAACGAAAGTTTCCTGAATACCCCTCAAGGATTTTCAAACTCTTGCGATATGTTCTGAATATTTGGTATGTGTATTTACGTTTACCTCTGGTTACTTGAACCATTTTTCGACATTCGGTTCCTTCAAAGTTTTTGAAGAAAAGTGTATAATTTCGCTTGCAATATAAACGAAAGGTACTTGAAAATATTCCTTAGTACTAGCGATGTCAATAATTGGAAAAACAATACGATTAACTTTCAACTGGAGAACAGATAATGTTCTTACCTGTAATTTTGAAAAGACTATGTGAGACGGCAGGGTCTTCATGTTTTTACGTCTCAACGAAACCAAAGAATGCGAAAAATCAAAACATATACTCCAACGACTTCCAGGCCACTGAAAAGTTCTATTTAAAAAAATTCTGGATGAAAATTAAAGTCATCAGTTACTTGATTCAGTCTGCGGCTATAACGAAAAATTGGGTTCACCCGCGAACAAGTTTAAAAAAAAATAATCATAATGATCGCTAATTAAAAGTAATTTTATCTTTCAGATGTAAGCTAAAAATCTTTCTCTACTTTTAGAAAATAAGATTTATCATTCAACTTTTAAATTCATTTCTTATTTAAAAGAAATTAAAGTACAATCGTAGAAGTTAATTATTCCTTTCAGCAGTATTCTAGAATTTTAGAAGCCACAAGGACAGCATTAGAATATTGCGTCATATAATCTTTCCGAAACTCCATCAACCCTGCACGAGTATACACTTTCCGTAAACTCCATCTGTTAGCAATATCTGTTCCTTATCTTCCATTCCTAGACTTCAAACAAACACGATCATCTAGCGAGATAAGGCCCAGACAAACAGCCGAGACGTGGGAGTACTCTGTCCGTTGGCCCCGTAGTAACCTCGCTGCGCGGTACATTCTCATTGTGCGCTAGACGCGCGGCTCGCGTCGCTTGCAAGTTTGAGCGCGCCTAGGGCACGCGCCTGTTGGTTCTCGCGATTCGCGCTCGAGGATATATTTATCTCACGCTTTGCGCTCGATAATGTGTTTATCTCGCACTACGCGCTCGGTCTTTCGATTTCCACACATTTGTGGACAGACTCTTTAAAATTAAAGGTCAAAGCGTTAACAAATGTAATGTGATGATTGTGAATTCTCTCTTTTCGTCCAAAATGTACAGTTTTCTACATTATGTTCAACACCATCATATCTAATGTGTATTATATTTATTTCTGTACCTCGATCTGGTACAGATTATTCAGATATAGCAAAATGATGTACAATTTTTATTTTTCATGATGACTAATATCTTCTCCTTACTTCGCACAAATTTTCATTCTCAGCTGCCCTGAAAATGCGTCCAATTTGAACGAGCAAATCAAAAACTGTGATTCGAGCCCCTCATAAACTACAATCATAAAGTTAAATTAAACATGTTTTTTTCAATTTCACTTTGAAGAGGGTTCTCCAAGCACCTGCGGCCTTGACGATTATATTCTCAATGCGATACTCGCGCTTCGCTCTCAACAGCTAGGTTATAAAGACAATTACTTTTGAAAAATAGAACCATGTAAACAAAATGAAACGGAACATTTTGTTTCCAAATTCGAAAATGCTCTTATTTTTTTAATTTCGATCGAATCAAAAAATTTTATAAGAATAGTTTCGAAATATATCTCATATCTAGTAAAAATGTTGATAGACATTTTTTCATCTATCAAAAAAATATTTTTTTGCTCTATTTTTTGAAAACTTTCAAAATGTTGAAAAGCACATCACTTTTTTAATTTTTATCGATATAAAAAATTCCATTAGGACAATTTTCAAGACTCTCTCCCATATGAAAGAAACTTCGACAAAAATTCCTGAAACTTCAAAAAAAATTTTTTTTTCAAATTTTGAAAATGCTCTCAAATTTTTAATTTTGGTCGGAAATATCTGGTTGACGAACTTAACCTTAATTTTGGAACCCTTAAAAATTTTATCAAACGCTGACTCGATTCGACAAATCTTTCAAAAGTTAGCGTGGCTACGACATTCAGGTAACCATACATACAGACAGACATACAGGCATACAGGCAAACATACAGACAGACAGACACCGACAAAATTTTATAATTTTAGGAATCTGTGAGTGCCAAAACATAAAGATCCGTTAAAAACCAGAGATCGCAAATTTGGACGATTACAATACACTCTCATGAATGAGAATGTGAAAAATGCTATTATCTTAAAACCTTTCAAAATCCATGAAAGGCCTTAAAATATAATTTCAAACTCTTCAAAAATCTACTTTGCGTTTGAAATTTGTTTAGACCTTTTAAAATTTCAAATTAATTTTGAATCTTTTAAAAACTTCTAAATATCTCTCAAACTTATTCGATTTTTTTCTACCATTTTTTAATTCTGCAAAATTAAACAATTTTACTTTAAAATCTTCTTCACACTTTGCCGAGATTTAGGGAATTCATTTGAAACATTTTTAAATATTTTAAAATATTTTCTTAACATTATTTTTTCAAAATAAAAAATCAATTTCAATTTTCCCTGGAATCTTAAGACAAAATTGTATTATCTTATAACCTTTCAAAATCCTTGAGAAGCTTCAAAATTCTATTGCAACAGCTTCAAAAATTTACATTTCGTTAACATTTTTTGAAATCCTTTCAAATTTTCAATTATGTGTCAATGTCAAAAATAAAGAGCAAACTTTTTAAACTGTTGAAAGATAAATTTGAAGCTAATGGTAATTCGGAAAAATAAAAATTAGAGTAAATATGGTAATTCTGAAAAATTGAACTTAGGGATAATAATAATTCGAAAATATGAAAATTATGACAGTGATTGGGAAAAGTAAAAATTAGAACAAATGGTAGTTCGGTAATTTAGAAATTAGAATAAATGGTTATTCAGAAAAATATGAATTCGGGTAAATTATTGTTCGGCCAAATGAATTTCGGTACAATAAACATTAGGGCAAAGAGAATTCGGGGAATATTCACGCGTCTCAAGAAAAAGAATGTAAAGAAACCCGGTAGCAAGGAGTTCATTGAGACGCATAGAATGGCATTTAAAAAAGTAGACACTTAAATGCCTTGAAATGCGTACTATTTGCATTTTTGTCCGAAATGCCATTAAATGCGTTTTATGGCTTGAATCTTGTCTCGTTCCAATCATTTTCAATACGCACAAATGGAAAGGCACTAAACTAACGTCATGGTAATACTGTTAAGTGAATTGGCTTCAATGCTATTCAATGCGGTTCGCCGAGCCACCCACTTGAATGCCATACAATGCCTTTCATGACACAAAGTATTGAATCATGTTAATACCATTCAAGGCTGTTTCGAGATCTTTTCAGTCGAATGCCATACAATGCCTTCTGCGGCAGATTGCATTAACAAGGCTAATGCCATTTATTGCCTTTCGTCGACTTTATAAATCGAATGCCGCACAATGCCTTCTGTGAAATAAAATATTGAATAGTGTCAATGCGATACAATGCCTTTCGCAAAATTAAATATTGTAAAATGGAATTCGTATATATTCCACTAAAATTCGGTAGACTATAAAATAAGATTTAATTTAAAAACTTTAATTAATTAAAGTTTACATATATTCTCTTGAAATTATAACTTCATTTCTTCACTTCACTTTCATTTTATATAAATATTATGCTTTAAAATATATAATTTAAATTTTCGAAGATTTAAATGAACAAAATATTCTTCTCCAATTTTATTTCACGTACAAAATATCTATTCAACTACGAATACAAAAATAAGCATTAAAAATGGCTTCAGAGGATTTGATGTGATTTTGATATTAGAGTATTTACACATCTTCTGAAATATTCACGCAAAAGAACCCTGATTTCAGAAGAGAAAGAATATTTCGTTTTACATCACAAAAAAATTATATTTTATCTGATTGCATTTACAGCATTTAGGTATAACTTTTGTAAGATTCCTCATTCTCGCATTTCAAATTCAGAGTTGCGCATGCGGAGAGGTATTTTGTATAAGATTTCATCTCCACATGAATAGTGCTTTCCGCTTTACTGCCGCTATTCTTTTTTAAATTGGAGGGAAACTTACGGAAAGTAGAACAAGAACAGACGCGAAAGTGGTAGCTGAAAAGTGAGCATGGTCAAAGTAATTCATTGTGCATTATGCTCGCATTCTGATACTTTTTAATGATAATTGCAAGATGTTTGCGTACGTGCTTTTACTCTCGCGAAAAATTTCAACAAAGGTTCATACATCAAGGATAAAAAAATTTGATGTCGCGAAGCATTCGCCATTGCAAAAGTACCACATCCTTGTCTCTCTGAATAACGGTGGAAAGGCCGACATACAGGAGCGAGTGATATTAAATTTAGCAGGTACGTTGAAAAGCTTTTCAATTCAAGGCCATGTAAGCGCAACCTCAATTTTTTAAACATTTTTTTACAAACCAACTAACGTCCATACGAAACGCGATATCGAGTTGAAAATTTGGTAAATTAAATGAGAAGCACTAAGAAACGTTTGTCTGGTCCTAAATTTTTATAATTAGAACCAATATATTTTTTTATTAATTTTTTAGTTTGCTTTTTTCATGATTATAAAAATTTAGGACCAGCCAATCGTTCCTTAGTGTTTCTCATTTAGTTTCCTAAATTTTCAAGTCGATATCGCGTTTCGTGTCAAAGTAAGTTGGGTTTGAAAAAAGGTAAAAAAAAATTTTTAAGGTTACGCTCACATGGTCTTAATATGATACAATATGATACAAGAGCAAGACACCCTCCGTCGAAATTTCTCCTAACACCCCATGAATCGAGCACTGACGCAGCCAGCACCACTCATGACGAAGGAAAAATCCGTTATCCAAATTTTTCCTATACGTCGGGTTTTTTGAGATATCCTAACCTGAAAATTCAAAACTAGCTATTTTCAGTGAAATTTCCAGCTGAAAATTCCTGTACAGGAACCTCGGAGTATCCTGCACATGTTTCTGTACAGGAAACTGCACACGAACCTGTACAGGTAATCTTGACGGTTCCTGAGCAGTAATTTGGCGAAGGGAACTGTACATGATCCTGCAAAGGAACCTGCATACAAGGTAACCTTTGAATGATCCTGTACAGGTTCCTTCACAGAGTCAATTAAGATGTGGATTCATTTACAGAAACATGTTCAGGACATGAGTTTTCGCGATGGCTTTCTGCAAAGGACCCTATACGTGTTTCTGTACAGGATTCTTCCAAAGGTTCCTTTGATGCCTTTCTGTGAGGGATCCTATACACGTTTCTGTACAGGAACCTGCGCCTCAATTTTCTTTGCAATGAAACCTGTACAGAAACCTGCGCCTCAATTTTCTTCGCAATGAAACCTGCACAGGAAGCCGTATCGGATCATTCAAAGGTTCCTTTGTCGGTGCAGGTTCCTTTGCAGGTTCATGTATAGTTTCCTTCGACAAATTCCTGCACAGGAGCCGTCAAGATTACCTGTACAGGTTCGTGTGCAGTTACTTGTGCAGGATCCTCGGAGGTTCCTGTACAGAAATTTTCAGCTGGGTATGATGCAATATAACACGATTAGTAATTTTCCCCCAGAAAACTGCTAACGCCATCTTTTACTGCTCCTTTTCATTTTTCATTTCCTTTTTTTGATTACCGCGAAGCGATTTTTTCCCGAGATATCGCACATTACCCATTTCAGTTCCAGGAAGCATTCTGGAACAATGCAAGGCGAAGAGAAACTGAATGGTTAGTGTGTCCCATCTCGGAGAAAAGAAATCTTTTCGGGATGATCAAAAATGGAAACAGATAATGAAAAGGAGTACTTTAAACGATGGTCTTAGTAGTTTAAAAAAAAATTGCTCATTGTGTTATATTGCCTCAAATATGGCTAAAAATAGCCTAATTGGCACTTTCAGGTTAGGATATCTCAAAAACCTAAAGTAAGGGAAAAATGTGGATAACGGAGTCGGTTTTAGGATACGAAAATCCTTCAGGGTCACATGGACCGGTTTTGGGTACAAAAATGGTGTCAGTTTTGTCGGCCTCTACACGCTGCATCATTCCATTTTATTTCGCTAAAATCGGTTGCTGCAAAACATTTTAAATTTTTGATCCTGCACTATAATAATTATACCTATTTAATATTGTGAATTATATAAGAATTAATTTTTTTCTCTTAAATAGTTTGAAAGCTATCAGAATTCTCTAAAAAATGAACATCTTGTCTTAAAAACTGAGAAGATATGCAAGTTGAAATATCTTGAAAGACTTCGACAGTCCTTAAATTCCTTTAAAATATTTTGGGGTCTCTAGATATCTCTTTAAATCTCTTAAAATCTTTTGAAAGCACTTGAATCTTTAGGTTTTGTCATATACCGTGAAAAATTTTGGAACCCATCTAAAAGTTTTAAAAATTCGAATTCTTTTGATGACTTATAAAATTAGTTGATATCCATAAAAATTCTGTTAAGGCTTAGTGCTTCTTATCTATTATCCCAAATTTTCAACTCGATGTTGCTATCTGTGTGAAAATAAGTTGACAAATCAAAAAAGTGTCGCTAAGGTAGGAATCCGGTCACGTGAACCACTCGTCACATGGCCTTAAATCCTTTAAAATAGCCAATGCAATCTCGTAAGATTCTTGGAAATCCCTTAAAATATTATTCAGTCACATGTAATCACAGTGCTGTGAAATCTCTTGAAATACTTTTGAAATCCCTGAAATATTTTAAATTACTTTGCAATTCCTCAGAATTCTTTGAAATCCCTTGAAACCTTCAAAAGCTTCATATGGGGTAAAATTTTGCAAGTGTCCCCGCCTAAAATTTTGTTGTCGCCTATCTCATTCAAACTCCGCCATATTGTAGTGCTAGTAGACCTCTTTCAATTCTTTGAAGGGGGCGCACCTAGTACAACGGGTTGTCAAGATACTGGGACCCGAATTTTCCACAATTCACTCCGACTGCTAATCTTCAATTGTACATAACTCCTGATTTAAAATTTAAATTTAAAAAAATTCTTTTTTGAGATTTTCTCCCAATGTGGCATTTTTGATATTTTTTTAATTAGGTTTGAAGAAAAGCTTGGTTTTTTCTCTTGAAAAGTATCCCAAAACGAAAATGGGATGGAAATGATTGGTTTTATTGTAGAAGGTCATAAGAGCGCGGGTGCCCTGCGCCAACTAGCCACGGCGCAACTAGGCGTGCTGTAGTGTCTCAGTGGCTCTAATACTTGATAAAAATGATTTGTCTGTTAACACGTAACGAATATTTTATTTTATTCTTACTTTTATGTAGTTGAAAAATGATTTAGATATTTTCCTAATTAAATGTTCGAAATGGTTCCATTGTATGAAAACGATAGTTAATAATAAAATTATAAACGATTTTAGTAGATGGTTCTGCTCATCTGTTAGATGTCGAGATGGTGTTTGATAAGTCTTCTTGCTTACCACGTTTTGGTGAGTTTTTTTTTGTATTAAAAAAGCACCCCGAAATGTGAAAGGCAAGGAGACAGACATCAAAAAGCACCCCAAATTGTTAAAGGAAAGAGATTAACACCACAAAAACTCGCGAAAACGTGGAAAGCAGGAGGCCTCATCAAAAACTATCTCGACAAGTATCAGATGAGCAAAACCATCCACCAAAATCGTTTTTAATTTCATCATTAACTATCCTTTACTTACGATGAAACCATTTTGAAAATATAATTAAGAAAATATCTAAATCGTTCTCCAGCTACATAAAAGTAAGATTAAAATAAAATATTCGTTACACGTTAATACAACAATCATTTTTATTAAGTATTAGAGCCACTGAGACACTACAGCACGCCTAGTGGCACCGTGGATAGTTGGCGCAGGGCACCCGCGCTCGTATGACCTTTTACAACTCAATCAATAATTTTCATCCCATTTTCCTTTTGAGATGTTTTCTAAGATCAAAAATTAAGCTTATTTCTAGCCTAATTAAAAAAAATCAAAAATGCCGTATTGGAAAAAAATCTCTAAAATGTTGTTTAAACTAGAAAATGTAGGTGAAATCATTTTTTTATCGTACAGTGATTATTTTTATTGTAAACATTGCCAAAGTACCTTTTCAAAACCCTCATAAAAAAGTAAAATTTGATAACTGTATCAGGAGTTATGTACAATCGAAGGTTAGCAGTCGGGGTAAATCGTCGAAAATTCGGGTCCCTGTATCTTGACAACCCGTTGTACTAGGTACGCCCCCTTCACAGAATTTAAAGAGGTCTATTAGCACTACAGTCAGGCGGAGTTTGAATGAGACAGGCGACAACAAAATTTCAGGCGGGGACACTTGGGAAATTTTACCCCATATGGAATGTATTTACAGCCTGACGATCAGCAAAGTATACCGTCTCAAGCTTTAAAGAAGCGTCTCAAAATACTAAGGGGACGACAAAGTACGGATTCATGTAGTTTAGAGGTATATTTCCATTGTTCCTGAAAATCAATATCTTTTACAGTTGTAATTAGAGGTGGACTTGTTGTTAAAACTTGTTTATGAATATTTTTTATGTAGGATGCAGCAATGACGAACGGAAAAGAATCTTCAAAAGAGGTGCTACTTCCACAAAGATCTTTCAATTCTACACAGCGGGGAACTCCACGCCGGAATTTGGTAAGAAAATTACGATTTCATGAAATTAATTCAATTTGCTCTTTCCCTTTACTTTCCAGTTGATTGTAATTTCATGAAATAGATTCCATTGGTTATTTTTCTGTACTTTTTGGTATCTTTTGCAAGAAGCTAACTAGTTAATTTTCGTCCAGTTTCTTTTCAAAGTATATTCTGCGTTTTCCACGATTTATTATATTGTTATTTTGATCTGATTACCATTGCAATTCTGAAATTTTTTAATTTAACAACATTGATTTTAGAATAGATACCTTGAAATATTATTGCAGGGATCAGTCTTTCCTTCATTCCCCTGCGTTTTCCTCTTCTTTAATTCACATTTTTTTATTTTCTCTAAAAACTTCCCCTTTTTCCACTTTTCTCTTTAAATATGCGATATTTAGAGCCTAAAATTTTGCTTTGTCCGACACAACTTGTTTCGTCCGTATATAAAAGTGTGTAGTCCAAAACTAAGGAGTGTGCAGTGGAAAATCAACTTTTTAACTTGAAATTAACTTAAAATAAATTTTGTAACCTAAAACTTTAAAAGTATTGAAAATGGTATTCGTTAGTGTATAAATAATCAAAATTCCTATTTTTTCAGTCAGCTCTGTATTCGGAGTGAAAAATTTGCTAATTTCAATAGTTTCTGTGGAAAACTTATTCTTTTGTTGTAACCCAAGGATCAACAAAAAAATAAGGCAATTCAAGTTTGAGGTTGGACTCTGGTTCCAACGCCCTTAATATAACCCAATATAAAACTTAAATATTTTTGCTTAACAGTTATTCCTTCTTGGTTTAAAAGCCTACTGTTCATCTTTTTTGTATGAAGATTTTTTTTTTTTAGAATTTGATGATTTTGTTGGAAATGCAACAATTTCGTTAAAAAGTCTTTTTAGTTGAAAATTCGTCTTTTTGGGTTAAAAATTCAACGATTTTTGTAAGAAATTCAAATAATTATTGGAGAGTTAACCTTTTCGATGAAAAATCATATTTTCGAGTTGTCAACTGTTTTATACAAAATTGTGCCTCCGGATAGTATAATCAAACATAAAATATTTCGACTTATAATGGGGGACACTTTTTTTGCAGTCTCAAATATTCTAATTTTAACCCAGTCTATTTAAAAATTTTCAATTGTTTGAAATATAAATCCTTGAATCGTTGAAACTTCAGAAAGCTCAATGTAAGTTTTGAGCGTTATAATTTAAATTGTTCTTTTCTTTGTTTTGTAATTTTTAAGTCATATTTTTACATTCTCATTCATGAGAGTGTAATGTAATCGTCCAAATTTGCGATCTCTGGTTTTTAACGGATCTTTA
>JAABKJ010012327.1:0-10545 GCA_011634705.1 Andricus grossulariae
TTCCTTCATAATTGAAGCATTTGGTTAAAAATTCAACTATTTTGTTGAAAATTCGTCTCTTTTGATTAAAATGGTTCAAAATTCAACTATTCGATTTAAAATCCAGCTTTCTTCGTTGAAAATTCGTATTTTTGGCTTGAAAATTTAACTATTTGGTTGAAAATGCAGTTGTTTTTGGTTGATTTTTAATCTTTTTTGGTTGTAAATTCACCTTTCTTGGTTGAAAGTTAATTTTTGGTTGAAAATTCAACTCTCTTCTGAAAAATTCGTCTTTTTCCTTCATAATTGAAGCATTTGGTTAAAAATTCAACTATTTTGTTGAAAATTCGTCTCTTTTGATTAAAATGGTTCGAAATTCAACTATTCGATTTAAAATCCAGCTTTCTTCGTTGAAAATTCGTGTTTTTGGCTTGAAAATTTTACTATTTGGTTGAAAATTCAATTGTTTTTGGTTAATTTTTAATCTTTTTTGGTTGTAAATTCACCTTTGTTGGTTGAAAGTTAACTTTTTGTTGAAGATTCAACTGTCTTCTGAAAAATTCGTCTTTTTGCTTGAAAATTGAACTATTTGATTAAAAATGTAATTATTTGGCTGAAACTTTCTCTCTTTTGATTGAAAAGTATTCAATATTCAACTATTTGATTTAAAATCCATCTTTCTTCGTTGAAAATTCGTCTTTTTGGCTTGAATAATGAACTATTTAGTTGAAAATGCAGTTGTTTTTAGTAAATTTTTCACCTTTTTTGGTTGAATTTTCACCTTTCTTGGTTCAACGTTAACTTTTGGTTGAAAATTTAACTGTCTTCTGAAAAACTCGTCTTTTTGCTTGAAAGTTGAACTATTTGGTTAAAAGTTTAATTATTTTGTTGAAAATTCCTTTCTTCTGGCTTGACAATTCCACTATTTGGTTTAAGTTTAATTTTTTTTGTTTGAAAATGTACTATTTTGTTTAAGTTTCATCTTTTTTGTTTGAAAATTCACCATTTGGTTCAGAATTCATTTTTTTTTTTTGAAAATTCAATTATTTTGGTAAAAATGCATGTTTCTTTGGTTGAAAAGTAATCGTTTAACTGCAAAGTTAACTATTCTATTTTGGGTTGAAAATTGATCTTTTTTTGTTGAAAATTGATTATTTTGTTGAAAATTGGTCTTTTTTGATAAAAATTCAATCCTATTCGTTGAAAATTAATTTTTTTCTTAAAAATTCAACTGTACTTGATTAAAAGTGAAACTACTTTTTAAAAAAATTCATTTTACTGGTTGAAGATACATATTTTCAGTTACAAAATTCGTCTTTTTGGTTGCAAAATGAACTATTTTGTTGAAAATTCGTTGTTTTTGGTTGAATATTAATCTTTTTAAGTGAAAATTTAACTAATAAATTTTTGGTTGGAAATTTATATTTTTTAGTAAAATATACAACTGTTTGCTTGAAAGTTCATCTTTTTTAGTCTGAAATTAATCTTCTTGGTTGAAAATTATTCTTTCGGGTTTAAATGTCAACCTTTAAACCATTCGACTTTTTAAATTGAAAACTCAATTTTTGTTAAAAATACGTCTCGTTTGATTGAAAATTCAATTATTTTGTTGAAAACGCAATATATTTCGACTGGAAATCTCAGAAATTTTAAACTTTCCATATTGAATTTAATATTTTATCTATAATAATTTTATTTAAAAGAATTGTTTCCCCTGTTATTCCCCTATTTTCGTAAAAAATCACCCAATTTCCCTGTTTCGAGAGCATTTTGGGCTGTTAAGTCTAAATTATTAAAAAATGATTAATTTCAAATTTAAAGCCTTGCTGAATTTCAAAATTAATGTAAATAATAAACGTTTCTTAGTTGAAAACAATCAAAGTTGACAAGTTGAACAGTTCAGAAAGAAATATTTTAAACCCAGATTCAGATTCCGTCAAGCTGAATGACTTTTGCTAAAAAATTGTTTCAACTTTAAAATTTATTTTGATTGTGCAAAGATTATTTGAAAATAAATTAGAATTATGTACTCGATATTCCTAAAGAAATAAAGATTTTTCTTTAGTCATTCAGTGCCTGATACTGCTTTTTTCATTATCTTTAAAAAATTTGATGCAACTTTTTGTGGACGATTTTCGAAATTGCGACTTTTTTAAGCCTTCTAGTCTATCCGAGCCCTGAAATATTCTTGTTCTATTTTATATGGTTGGATCTTCTATTTTTACTTAATCTATTTCAGGATAAGATGATAAACATAAATATTTTTACGTGTGACAAGAAGTGCGATGATAAAATTTCTGAAGACGCTGGAGTCGTTTATTTTCCTCCAGGAAATGAAAATGCTTGGAAGTCAATTTCCTTGGAGGATGCGTCAGATGCTGACGAGTTAGTTAAAAAAATTCTCGAAGAGCTGCCCGAACCGCAAGATATTAGCGATTCTGATTTCGAAGTAAGGATTTTGAAAGAGTTTAATTTTTTTTTTTTGTCTTTCCAAGTTCGTCAGCTAATTTCCAATTTTTCAGAAAATTAAAAAAGGACTCGAGTCGCAGGAAGAAGACGGTTGGCTGATTTGTTTTTATGTCGGTCACGCGACTGAATTGGATGTTCAATTAAAAAAATTACCGACTATGGTTCGAGACATGAATTTAGGTAAAGAAGTCTCGTTTTTTCCATTTAATAAATTTTCCCGAGATCTTTTTTGTCCAATTTTATTATTAAAAAATCTCTCTTTCAGGTAAAATAAATTGTGGGAGGTATGCAAAGCTTTGCAGCAATTTGAACGTGAATCGCTATCCAGCCTGGGGAGTTTTAAAACCAGGTGGAGCTTTTGAATTAAGTCACGGGAAAAATACGATCAACGATATCGCGAGATTCGCTAAAAACAGTATTAAGGCCACAAATGTGTGGGCGCTTTCCGCTGATAAAATACTCTCAATTCTCCAACGGAAAAATGGTAAAGTATTTTCCAGTTTTTAGGAATTAGGTGTGCACACATGAATGAAATTGAAACATAAATAATAACAGGGTGTCACCATACCTGGAAAAACCTGGAAATGTCAGAGAAATTTTTTTTAAGTCGAATTTTTTCGAGAGCGTACTTAATTTTTTTTTTTTAATTGCAATATAAAATTAAATAACAATGATTCTTCGTTTGTATAATTAGCTTTATATTACTGTACTTAACTATTTTGTTGAAAATTCGTTTTTTTTTTTCGTTGAGAATTAATTTTTTTAAACTGAAATTATAACTATTCCAATTGAAATTCCATTATTTTAGTTGAAAATTAATATTTTTCGTTGAAAATTAAATTATTCTAGTTAAAGATTCGACATTTTAGTTACAACTTAATCTTTTCGGTTTAAAATTAAAATATTCCAGTTGAAGATTCATCATTTTAGTTGAAAATTATTATTTTTTTTTAACTGAAAATATCACTGTCCAATTGAATATTCTCTCATTTTAGTTAAAAATTCATCTCTTAGGTTGAACAATTTATCTGTTTAAAAATTTAACTATTCAATTTTTTGTTGAAAGATGATATTTTTTAGTTGAAAATTAATGTATTTTGATAAAAATTCGTCTTTTTTATAGAAATTAATCTTCTTAGTTGAAAATTCAACTATTACAGTTAAAGATTTATCATTTTAGTTGAAAATTTATCTTTTTGGTTAAAAATTCAACTATTTCAGTTCAAGATTCATCATTCTGGTTGAAAATTCATCACTTTGATTGAAAATGTAACAATTTCTTTGAAAATTAGCTTCTTTTTTGGTTGAAAATTAATTTTTTTTAACTAAAAATCTTACTATTCCAGTTGAATATTCCATGATTTTCGTTAAAAATTAATCTCTTTGGTTGAAGATTACATTTTTCAACTTAAAATTTAACTATTCAATTTTTGGTTGAAAAATGATATTTTTTAGTTGAAAATTCATTTATTTTGTTGAAAATTTGTCTTTTTTGATAGAAATTAATTTTCTTATTTGAAAAGTCAACTATTACAGTTAAAGATTCATATATTTAGTTGAAAATTAATCACTGTTTGAAAAAGTAACCATTTTTTTAAAATTAGTTTTCTTTGGTTGAAAATTATATTGTTTCAAAACTGAAATTGTATTTATTCCAATTGAATACACCATTATTTTAGTTGAAAATTCGTATTTCTTAGTAGAAATTAATATGCTCGGTCAAAAATTAATCTTTTTGGTTTAAAATTCAAATATTCCAGTTGAAGATTTATCATTTTACTTAGAAATGCATCACTTTGTTTGAAAATGTAACAATTTTTTCTAATATTTTTTTTTTGTTAAAAATTATTGTTCTCAAACTCAAAATGTTACTATTCCAATGGTATGTTCCATCATTTTAGTTAAAAATTCATCTCTTTGGTTGAACATTAATTTTTTTAAGTGAAAATTCAATTATTCAATTTTTGTTCGACAATCTATCTGTTTTTGTTAAAAATTTATATATTTTGTTGATAATTCGTCTTTTTCTTTAGTAAAAATTAATTTTTCTGTTGAAAATTCAACTATTTCAGTTAAAGATTCATTATTTTAGTTGAAAATTCATCAGTGCTTGAAAACGTAAGCATTGTTTTTGAAAATAATTTTTTGTTTTGGTTGAAAATTATTTTTTTTTTTTTACTGAAAATGTAACTATCACAATTGAACATTCAATCATTTTAGTTGAAAATTCATATGTTTGGTTGAATGTTACTTTTTTTAACTGAAAATTTAACGATTCAATTTCAAATTCAAATTAATCTTCGTGGTTGAAAATTAAACTATTACAGTTAAAGATCCATCATATTAGATGAAAATTCATCTTTTCGGTTTAAAATTTAACTATTCCAGTTGAAGATTTACCATTTTAGTTGAAAGTTTATCACTTTGTTTGAAAATTCAATCATTTTTTTTTTAAATTAGTTTTTTTTATGGAAAATTAGTTGTTGCTTTTAAAACTGGAAATGTAATTATTTCATTTAAAGATTCATAATTTTAGTTGAAAATTCATCTTTTTTATTTAAAATTCAACCATTTTATTTGAAGATTCATGATTTTAGTATAAAATTCATCAGTGTGGTTGAATTTTTTTTTTCAACGGAAAATTTAACTATTCAATTTCAAATTCAAATTAATCTTCTTGGTTGAAAATTCAAGTAATGCAGTTAAAGATTCATTATATTAGTAGAAATTTAATCTTTCTGATTTGAAATTAAACTATTTCAGTTGAAGATTAATAATTTTTAGTTGAAAATTCATCACGTTGTTTTGAAAATGAAACCATTTTTTTTAAATTAGTTTTTTTTTTGTTGAAAATTAATTTTTTTAACTGAAAATATGACATTTTTGGTTAGAAATCGACCTTTTTTAGTTAAAATTTTAACTATTTGGTCGCAAATTTATCTTTTTTAGTTGAAAATTTAACCTTTTGGTTGAGAAGTCATGTATTTTGTTGAAAAATCGTCCTTTTTGGTGGTAAATTAATATTTTTGGTGGAAAATTCTACTATTTGGTTAAAAATTCATCTTCCTTGTTGAAAATGCAATCCTTTCACTTAAAAAGTTAGGAATTTAAAGCGATAAATAAGGATTTCTTTAAATTATTATTCAAATTCATGGACTTTAAAAGGTAAATTCAAGAAATAATTAATTATGTTTTTAGTATTATTTATTTATTTAATTAATCGATGATGGATAAATATATTTGAAAATATCTTGTAATATAATTTGTCAAGAACCTTTTTAATTTGAACATATTAGTTGAATTCCTAGAAACTGAAAAAAAAAAATTTGTGTTAAACTCGCGAAACTGTTTAAATATTTAGAGTCGATTCTATTGAAAAATGTCTGGAAAAAATGTGAGATACTTGGGAAAAACCTGGAATTGACAGGGAAATTTTTTCCAGGATTTGAGTAGACACCCTGAATAAGATAAAGAATTACAAAAATAAAAATGCAATGAAGAAAGAATCTGTGGATAATTTTGGAGAGAAAATGTTTTTTTTTTTTTTTTCAGGAAATGAAGCCTGGTTTGTTGATTGGTACGCTCCTTGGTGTCCACCTTGTATTCAATTTTTGCCGGAAGTGCGGAAAGCTTCTCTGGAATTTGATTCAGTGTCTGTTCATTTTGGAACAGTGGATTGTACTGTCCATTCGAATATTTGTCGACAGTATAATATACGATCTTATCCAACTGCGATGCTGATCAACGGGACGAATACGTACCAATTTACTGTGCAGAAAACGGCTTCGAATATTGTGCAATTCATCAATGAAGCAATGAATCCTTCTGGTGAGAATTTCAATTTTTTCTCATGGTTGGTTAGTACTAATTTAATTTTTAGATTTCAGTTCTCATTTCAATTTGACACGATTATAGATTGGGAAAGCTTTCAAATTTGATTATCTTTTTTTTTTTATAAAAAGATTATTTTTTGCTGAAAATTTGTCGTTTTGGGTTTAGAATTAACTTTTTTCGTGGCAAATTCATATTTTTGGTTAAAAAATTCAACTGTTTTGTAGGAAATTCGTCTTTTCGGTAAAAAATTCAAAATTTTGGATGAAATTTTGCTTCTTTATTGACTGAAAAATATTTCCTGGTTGAAAATTCAACTCTTTCGTTGACAATTCGACTTTTTGGTTTAAAAATTCATCTGTTCTCGTAAAATTTTAATCTATTTTGGCTAAAAATGCCTCTCCTTTTGTCGTTCAAAATTGGAATATTTTTGGGTAGAAATGTCAGCTATTACAATTTCGCTGAGAATTAATCTTTTTTGGTTGAAAATTCAACTACTTGGTCAAAAGTTGAACTATTTGATTAAAAATTTATTTTTTGGTTTAAGATTCATTATTTTAGTTGAAAATTTATTTCTTTGGTTGAAAATTCAACTATTTGGTTAAAAATTATTTTTTTTCTTGTTAAAGTTAAATCGTTTTTGTTAAAAATTCATTTCTCTAGATGAAAATTGAACTATTTTGTTGAAAATTCGTTTTTTTTTGTTGAAAATAATTTTTTAGACTGAAAATATAATTATTGCTTTTTTGCTTGAAAATTTATCTTTTTTATTTGAAAATCCTGTTATTTTTGTGAATACTCATCTTGCTGGGTTGACAATTCAATTATTTTGGTAGAAAATTTATATTTTAGGGTTTAAAAATTGAACTTTTTTGTAGAAAATTGGTTTTTTTGTTTGCTTTTAAATTCAACAATTTTTTTTGTTGGTTGCAAGCTTCAGAATTTAAAATTAATTCATTCCGCCTTTTTCTTGGTTACAAATTAATTGTTTCGACAGGAAATTATATTGTTCCAAATTTTGGTTAAAAATTGATATTCTTGAGTTGAAAGCTCAACTATTTGTTTGAAAATTCATCAATTATGTTGAAAATTTGTCTTTTTTGGTACAAAATTTATCTTTTTGGTTGAAAATGAATTTTTTAAACTGAAAATGTAACATTCAAAAATTAATTTTGTTGGTTGAAGATTGATCATTTTAGTTAAAAATTCATTTCTTTTATTGAAAATTTAACTAATTTGTTGAAAATTCATTCTTTTTCTCGAAAATTCATTTTTTTATCTGAAAATTTAACTTTCCCATGTTTGGTTCAAAATTTATCTTCTCTAATTGAAAATTCATGTATTTTTTTTAAAATTCATTTTTTTGTCGTTGAAAATAATATTTTAGATTCAAAATATAATTATTGCATTTTGTTTTGAAAATTTATCATTTTTATTTGAAATTCCAGTTATTTTTGTGAATACTCTTCTTGTTTGGATTGACAATTCAATTATTTTGGTAGAAAATGTATATTTTTGGGTTGAAAATTGAACTTTTTTGTAGAAAATTTGTTTTTTTTTTGCTTTCAAATTCAACAATTAAAAATTTTTTTTTATTGGAAGCCTCAGAAATAAAAATTCATCCATTCCGCCTTTTTCTTGGTTGCAAATTAATTGTTTTGACAGGAAATTTAATTGTTCCAAATTTTGGTTAAAAATTGATCTTCTTGAGTTGAAAGCTCAACTGTTTGTTTGAAAATTCATCAATTATGTTGACAATTTTTTTTTTTTCGTACAAAATTGATCTTTTTGGTTGAAAATTAATTTTTTAAACTGAAAATGTAACATTCAAAAATTCATTTTGTTGGTTGAAGATTGATCATTTTAGTTAAAAATTCATTTCTTTTGTTGAAAATTTAACTAATTTGTTGAAACTTCATTTTTTTTCTCGAAAATTCATTTTTTTATCTGAAAATTTAACTTTTCCATGTTTGGTTCAAAATTTATCTTCTTTAATTGAAAATTCATGTATTTTTTTGAAAATGCAATTAATCGGTTAGAAATTAATCTTCTTGGTTAAAGATTGATTATTTTGTTGAAAATTCGTTCCTTTTTTGTTGATAATTAATTTTGTGAACTGAAAATAAAATTATTCCATTTTTTCTTGAAAATTGATCTTTTTTATTTGAAAATTTATTTATTTGGTGAAAACTCGTCTTTTTTGGGTTGAAAATTCAATTATTTTGGTAGAAAATTTATATTTTATAGTTGAAAAGTAAACTTTTTTATAGAAAATTCGTTTTTTTGGCCTTAAAATTCAACAATTTTATTGAAAATTAACTTTTTTTGTTAAAAATTCATATTTTTGGATAGGAAAATTCAACTGTTTTGTCGAAACAAAATAGTTAAATTTTAATCCAAAGAGATAAATTTTGTACCCGAAAATATGAATTCTTAACAAGAAAAGTTAAATTCCAATAAAATTGTTCAATTTCAAAGCCAGGAAAAAGAATTTTTAAAGAAAAAGTTGAATTTTCAACCCAAAAATATGAATTTTCTACCAAAATAATTGAATTATTAAACCAAGAAAGACGAGTTTTTAAGAAAATAAATGAATTCGTAGCAAAGTAATTCAACATTCAACCAAAAAGATTAATTTTTTACAAAAAAGATGAAGTTTCAACAAAATATATATATTTTCAAGTAAAAACGATCAATTTATTTTCAATAGAAAATGGAATCGTTACATTTTCAGTTGAAAAATTAATTTTCAACCAAAAAATAAAACGAATTTTCAACAAAATAATTAAATTTTCAACCAAGCAAATGAATTTTCAACCAAAAAATTAATTTTAAACCAAATAGTTGAATTTTTAACCAAAAGGATGAATTTTCAACTAAGTAATTGAGTTTTCAACTCAAAATTATAAATTTTGAACCAAAAATATAATAATTAGTGTTTAATGTGTAAGGTTGTTTTTATACCCGAAAGAAAAATTTATAACGGCCAAGGAAAATGAAAAATTTGTCAGGGAAATGTCAGGAAATTTCGAAATTGGGATTTTGTTGCAAATCTTGTGATAGTTTAATTTATTTTGCAGTGATACAAATTAATGGCAAGACTTTTAACCAGAGACTTGTGAAAAAGAAAACGAAACTTCTTTGGGTCGTGGATTTTTTTGCCCCCTGGTGCGGACCTTGTCAACAATTAGCTCCCGAATGGACCGCAGTTGCAAAAGCTTTGCGACCTTTGTCGTTTGTCAAAATCGCAAATATCGATTGTGAAGCTGAATCGGCCCTTTGCAGATCTCAAGGAATTCAAAGTTATCCGACTATTAGGCTTTATCCTTCGGGAAGCGAAGGACTCAGCACTGTCGCGTGAGTTATTTTAATTTTATTATCACTTCAGTACATTTCAATTGAATCTTATTTTTATTGACATTTATAATGATTATTGAAAATTGAAATTAACGCTTAATTGAACTAAATTATAAAAATTTATCTATATTTTTTTAAAGCTAGAAAATAATTTATTTTGTTTCGTTATAAATATTTTGAAATAATTTTCAACTTTATATTAAAATTAATTTTTTAAAATAAAAAATCATTCCAATTTTCTCAGGAATCTTTAAAGAAAAACTTTTATTTTCTTGAAACCTTTCAAAACTCTTAAAAAGTTCCTTTTTTTCGAAACTTCAAAGATCTACACTTTATTTTCAATTTCTTGAAATTGTTTAAAATGCTGCTAAAAATGAAAAAATTGCTTTCAAATCTTCCAAATTCTTTTGCGACAATTTTCGAAACCTTTCGAAGTATTTTCAATTTTTTTCAATTTTATCTTAAAATAAATTTTTCAAAATTAAATATTATTTAAATTTTCCCGGGAATCGCAAAATAACTTTTTTATTCTTTTGAAATCTTTCAAAATTCTTAAAAACCTTCTTTTTTCATAATCTTCCAAAATTTACATTTTGTTTAAAATTTCTTGAAATCGTTCCAGGTTTTAAATTATTTTTGAAATTTTTCAAAATGTTTTTCAATTTCAACTTTAAATAAATTTCTCAAAATAAGATTTATTTCAGTATTCCCAAGAATCTTTAAACGAACACTTTTTTATTCCCTCAAAACTCTTAAAAAGCTTTTTTTTCGAAATCTTCAAAAATTCACCTTTTGTTTTTACATTTCTTGAAATATTTTCTAGTTTTAAATTATTCTTGAAATTTTTTCAAAAATTTTTAATGTCTTTTAAACTGGTTCGAATTTGTCATTCAATTAAAAAAGAAAATT
>JAABKJ010012328.1:0-10545 GCA_011634705.1 Andricus grossulariae
AAATGGAATTTTTCATTTTTCATTATTTTTTGTGCGATCAAAATTTGAATTTTCGATTTTTCGAAAAAATTCAAAAAATTGTTATGATACTCTTGTATTTTAATTTTTGGTAGAAATTTATATTTTTTAGTTGAAAATTCAACTATTTGGTTAAAAAGAAATCTTCTGTGTTGAAAATTAAACAATTTTGTTTTTGATGGATGATTTATATTTTTTAGTAGAAAATTGTTCTTTTTTAGTTGAAACTTAAACTACATCATTGAAAATTCATGCTTTTTTTTTTAATTAGTCTTTTCCGGTTGAAAATTCATTTCTTCGGTTAAAAATTAAACTATTTTGTTGACATTTTTTTTGTGCGTAAAAACTGAATTTTTCTATTAAATCTATTTTTATTTGAGAATTTGTCTTTTTTAGTTGAAAATTGATAGTTTTTAGCTATAAATTCAACTGATAATGCAACCTACAGTGGATAATCTTCAATATTAAGAGTTTAAATAAAAGAAAAACAATTTAAATTTACTACTACGCAGTGTCTTAATTATTATTAATTAAATGAAATTCATTATTTTACATACATTAATATTTTTAATTAATGATTATCCACTGTAGGCTGCTTTTTAACAAAATGCTTCAATTTTCAACAAAACGGTTGAATTATTAACCAAATAATTGAATTTTCTACCTACAAATATTGAATTGTAAACCAAAAAGATGAATTTTTGAAGAAAAAAAACATAAAATTTCAACAACAAAAAATTAATTCACTTTTAAAAATGAAATAGTTGGAAAAAAAAAAAGAAAAAATGGCCTGGCTGTATTTTCCATAAATTATACATACATTATCAGTTCGAGGAGCGGGGGGGGGGGGGGCTAAACACTACTTTTGGTTGGAATTCATCTCATTTGATTAAAAATTCTATAATTTAGTTAACAATTTAATCATTTTGTTGAGAAAATGTTAAAATATAAATTAGGAGGCGAGCAAGTTTACCCTACATGAGCAACTTTACACTGTTTTACGATACTTTGTTGAGAATTCATTTTTTCAGTTAAAGGTTCATCTCTTTGGTCGAAAATTGAACTATTTTGATGAAAATTCGTTTAACGTTTGGTTGAAAATAAATTTTATAAACTGACAATTAAACTATTCCATTTTTGGTTAAGAATGTATCTTTTTCAGTCAAAAATTCATTATTTTTGGTTGAAAAGTCGATTATTTGACTTATTGTAATTATTTTTATTTCGTCTGAAAATTTAACTATTTTAGTTAAAGATTCATTTTTTTTTTAATCCAAAATTGATCTATTTGGTTTGATATTTAACTATTTGTTAAAAAGTTTTTTTTTCAAATATAATTTTTTAACTGAAAATTTAAATATTCCGGTTGAAGATTCATCATTATTTTAATTGAAAATTCATCTCTTTGATTGGAAATTTAACTATTTGTTAAAAGTTGTCTTTATGTTTGCAAATTAAATTTTTAATTGAAAATCTAACTATTCCAGTTGAAGATTCATCATTATTCTAATTGAAAATTCATCTTTTTGGTTGAAAAATTAACTATTTGCTAAAAAGTTTTTTTTGATTGAAAATTAATTTTGTAACTGAAAATTTAACTATTTCAGTTGAAAATTCACCATTTTAATAAAAATTAATCTTTTTGGTTGTAAATTTAACTATTTGCTGAAAAAAATTTTTTCTTCTGAAAATTAATTTTTTTTTACTGAAAATGATCTATTCCAGTTGAAGATTCATCACTTTAAATGAAAATTCATCTCTTTTATTGGAAATTTAACTATTTGTTTAAACGTTTTTTTTTTATTAGAAATTAGTTTTTTAACTGAAAATTTAAATATTCCACTTGGAATTTCCTCATTTTCATTCAAAATTCAGCTCTTCGGTTGAAAGTTTAACTATTTGTTGAAAATTTTTCTTCTTTTTAAATTAATTTTTTAATTAATTCATCATTATTTTAATTAAAAATTCATCTCTTTGGTTGAAAATTTGACTATCTTCTTGAAAATTCATTCTTTCTTGGTTGAAAATTTATTTTTTGACTGAAAATTTATCTATTCCAGTTGAAAATTCACCATTTTAATTCAAAAATTCATCTCTTCCGTTTGAAAATTTAACTTTTTGTATAAAAGTTTTTTTTTATGAAAAATTAATTTTTTAACTGAAAATTCAACTATTCAAGTTGAAGATTCATCATTATTTTAATTGAAAATTCAGCTCTTTAGTTGGAAATTTAACTTTTGGTTGAAAAGTTTTTTTTTGTTCGAAAATTAATTTTTTAATTAATTCATCATTAATTTAATTTAAAATTCATCTCTTTGGTTGAAAATTTGACTATCTTTTTGAAAATTTATTCTTTCTTGGTTGAAAATTTATTTTTCGACTGAAAATTTATCTATTTCAGTTGAAAATTCACCATTTTAATTCAAAAATTCATCTCTTTGGTTAAAAATTTAACTATTTGTTGGACAGTTTTTTTGTTATTAAAAATTAATTTCTTAACTAAAAGTTGAAATATTCCAGTTGAAGATTTATCATTTTACTTGAAAATTCATCTCTTTGGTTGGAAATTTAAATGTTTTTTTTGTATTGAAAATTAATTTTTAACTGAAAATTTAAATATTCCAGTTGAAGATTCATCATTATTTTAATTGAAAATTCATCTCTGTACTTGAAAATTTGACTATCTTTTTGAAAATTCATTCTTTCTTGGTTGAAAATTAATTTTTTGGCAGAAAATTTATCTATTTCAGTTGAAAATTTATCATTTTAATTGAAATTCATCTCTTTGGTCGAAAATTTGACTATTTGTTTAAAAGTTTCTTTTTATTGAAAGTTAATTTTTTAATTGAAAATTCAACTATTCCAGTTGAAAATTTATTATTTTAATTAAAAATTCAGCTCTTTTGTTCAAAATTTAACTATTTGTTCAAAAGTTTTTTTTTAATTGAAAATAAATTTTTTAAATGAAAATTTAACTATTTCAGTTGAAGATTCATCATTATTTTAATTGAAAATTCATCTCCTTGGTTGAACATTTGACTATTTTCTTGAAAATGCATTTTTCCTTGGTGACAAAATAATTTTTTCACTGAAAATTTATCTATTCCATTTGAAGATTCATCATTTTAATTGAAAATTCATCTCTTTGGTTGAAAATCTAACTATTGGTTTAAAAGTTTTCTTTATGTTTGAAAATTAATTTTTTAATTGAAAATCTAACTATTCCAGTTGAAGATTCATCATTATTCTAAGTTCAAAAAATGCACCCAGTTTTAATTTCGCCGAAAATAATTTTTTGGGAAATTCCTTCTCGAATAAAGTAAGCGTAGTTTATTCTCTTCTCATAATACATTTTCCATAGTTTCAGTCCGATATTTTATTTACAAAAAAAGTTCTTAGACTCAAAAAAAAAAAAAAATCGGAAAATTGAGAAAGTGAAAAAGTGAGGTCGGTATGGTAGGTATTTATATTTCTCACATGCCCTTAAAAGGCCAAATAAAAGAAAAACAATTTAAATTTACTACAACGCAGTGTCTTAATTATTAATCAAATAAAATTCAGTATTTTACATACATTAATCTTTTAAATAATTTATTATCCACTCCAGGCTGCACTATCCACTGTAGGAAGGTGCCCCCTATCTGATAATTCCGTAAATAAATTACTGTGAATAGTTGTAGAAAAGTGTGTCATTTCTTACTATACTTGTCGTTTTCGGCATTTGTCGGTCGGGGGGCTTCTCCTTCTTTTCCGGTCTTCTCCACAGTTCTTCCCCCCACCACTCGGCATACATTCTCATCACACAGGTACCCACGCGGGTACCGTTAATCCTCTCCGAGCATTGAACCAGTCGACCTATCGAGTGGAACCACGTTCGTCTTCCAACAAAATGTTTTCTTCAATTCTTCCAATTCTCTCAATTCGCTTCAAGTCTTGAACGTGTCGAGATTTCGGAAAAAGTGGCATTTTTGATCCAGTGTGACAGGTACCCCTCAATTTTAAATTTATTCCGTAAAGCTGAGAGGACTGATCAAAAAATCAATTTTAGTTCCAAGTGTTCCTGAATTATTCAAATTTACCATTTCCGGTTGAAGAAACTAAAAAAAAGGAATTATTTATTTAAATTTTCAAAGACGAGTTCAGATAAGGAGACCAGCTGTCCAGTTAAGTGTCGTTCGGTATTTTCTGATTGTGACCAATTTAGGTGAATAAAAAATAATTTTGAAAAATGCAAAACGGGAAGAGTGATAAAAGTGTGGAGCCCCATCAAAAGGGTGTGTTTGAACATAAGCAAAAATCGACATTTTGGGCCTACTTTTGGTGGCTTTTTGGTGGAATTTTGGGAGCACATCATTTCTACCTGAATCGGGACGATCATGGCCTTATTTATTTCTGTACTTTGGGTGGATACTTTGGAATGGGCTGGCTCAGGGACTTGTTCAAAATTCCAACCTACGTGGCCGATGCGAATAATGATCGGCAATACCTCGACTGGTTCACTAATCAAGTCAGGAACAACAAAAAGGTAATTGACCCAATTATCATTCATTTTTTTAGGTTATTACTTTTTTGGCATCTGAAATAAATTGCGTTTATTTGGAAATTATTGTGCACGCAGTTTTGAAATTTGAATTACCCGCCAAAAAATTATTGCTAATTATAGGCATTTTCTGTAGAACATATTCAAATTTTTAGCGCGCTTTTCCTTTTTTTTAAAATTTGTTTCCTTTTTGTAACTGAAATAGCAAAATGTAAATAACTTTTGAATACGAGCACTTGAAATGCGCTTTCTAATAGTTTAAAAATTAAACAAAATGAATTTATATTCAGAACTTCATTCAAATTTTTAATTAAAAAGTTGAATTTTCGACCAAAAATCATAATAGTTAATAATAGTTCATAATTAAACATAAAAAAATCGACAAAATAGTTAAATTTTTAATCAAAGAGTTAAATTTAAAAAAAATTATATTTTAAGAAAATATTTGAATTTTGAATCAAGAAGAATAATTTTCTACCAAAAAAAAAAAAACAACGAATTTTTAACAAAATAATTACATTTTCAACAAAATTGTTCAATTATTATATTATTAAATAATTATTAATTAAGCAGTATTGAAATTTGAATTACCCGCTCAAAAATTATGGCTAATTATAGACAGTTTTTGCAGAGCATATTCAAATTTTTAGCGCGCTTTTCCTTTTTTTTTGCGCCCTCTAAAGTTTAAAAATTATACAAAATGAATTTATATTCAGAACTTCATTGAAATGTTTAATCAAAAAGTTGAGCTTTCGACCAAAAAAGATAATAGTTGATAATAGTTCATAATTAAACAGAAAAAAATCGACAAAATTGTTCAATTTTTAACGAAAAAGTTGAAAAAAAAAATTATATTTTAACAAAATACTTGAATTTTTAACAAAGAAGATTAATTTTCTACCAAGAAAAAAAATTAATTTTCAACAAAATAATAACATTTTAAAAGAAATTGTTGAATTATTATATTAATTAATAATTATTAATTGAGCCAATTATAATTCAATTCATCAGTTTATTATTTTTTTGGTAACGCTGAAATAAATTGAGTTTATTTGGAAATTATTGTGTACGCAGTTTTTAGATTTGAATTACCCGCCAAAAAAACTTGCTAATTATAGGCATTTTCTGTAGAACATATTCAAATTTTTAGCGCGCTTTTTCTTTATTTTTGCGCTCTCTAAAAGTTTAAAAATTAAACATAATAAATTTATATTCAGAACTTCTTTAAAATTTTTAATAAAAAGTTGAATTTTTGACCAAAAAAGATAATAGTTGATAATTCAACAGAAAAAAATCGACAAAATAGTTCAATTTTTAACCAAAGAGTTAAATTAAAAAAGAATTATATTTCAACAAAATATTTGAATTTTTAATCAGGAAGATTAATTTTCTACGAAGAACAAACAAACTAATTTTCAACAAAATAATTACACTTTCAACAAAATTGTTGAATTATTATATTATTAAATAATTATTAATTGAGCCAATTATAATTCATTTCATCAGGTTATTATTTTTTTTGTACTTGAAATAAATTGCGTTTATTTTGAAATTCTTTTTTTTATAAATGTTTAGCGCGCTTTTTCATTTTTTTCACTTTGTCTTTTTTTTATAATTTTTTTGCTTTTCCTAACTAGAATAGCAAAATAAAAATAAGATTTGAATAAGAGCACTCGACATGTGCACTCCAATAAATTAAAAATTAGAAAAAATGAATTTCTATTCAGAACTTCATTGAAATTTTTAATAAAAAAGTTGAATTTTATACCAAAAAAGATAATAGTTGATAATTAAATAGAAAAAAGTCGAAAAAATAGTTAACTTTTTTACCAAAGAGTTGAATTTGAAAAAAAATTATATTTAAACAAAATATTTTAATTTTGAACTAAAAAGCGTAATTTTCTACGAAAAAAAACGAATTTTCAACAAAATAATTACATTTCCAACAAAATTATTGAAATATTATATTATTAAATAATTATCAATTGAACCAATTATAATTTATTTCATCAAGTTATTACTTTTTTGGTTCCGCTGAAATTAAATATATAGAATGCCATGTATAATTAATTTTGGTATTTAAAACAATTTTTTAGTAGAAAATTAAAAATTTCTGTTGTAAACAATACGTTAATAACAACGTTATCCAAAATTTACATAAATATTATATCAAATAATAACTATTATTACCGAAAAAGACAAATTTTCAACAAAATAATTGAATTTTCAACGAAATTTTTGAATTATTAACCAAATACGAGAATTTTTTTACAAAGATCAGTTTTCAACCAGATATCCGAATTCTTAATAAAAACAGATTAAACTAATTCTCCATGAAAAATAAATAGTTGATAATTAAACAAACAAAAAAAAAGAATTTCCAACAAAATAGTTAAATTTGTAACCAAAGAATCAAATTACAAAAAAAGGAATTATATTTTCAACAAAATAATTAAATTCATCACAAAATTGTTAAATTATTATCCAAATACTAGAATTTTCTAACCTACAAAGATAAATTTTCAACCAGATATTCAAATTTTTAATAAAAAAGTTTAATTTTTTACCAAAAAAGATGACTTTGACAAAATCCTTGAATTTTCAACACAGTGATTAAATTTTCCAAAAAATTCTTCAATTATTAACCAAATACCGGAATTTCCTACTTAGAAAGATACATTTTTAACCAAATATTCGAATTTTTAATCAAAAATGAATAAACATCAATCAAAAACAGTTGAATTTTCAACAGGAATATAAATTTTCAACAAAAAATATATTAATTGATAATTAAGCAGAAAAAAAATATTTAAAAAAGAATAGTTGAATTTTTAACCAAAGAGTTGAAGTAACAAAAAAAGGAATTTTATTTTAACAAAATAGTTTAATTTTTAACCAAATAGTTGAATTTTCTACCTACAAAGATAAATTTTCAAACAGATATTCGAACTTTTAAACAAAAAGGATTAAACTAAAACCAAAAGCAATTGAACTTTAAAAAATAATATTACTTCTCAACAAAAAGTATAATAGTTGATAATTAATCAAACAAAAAACCAATTTTCAACTAAAGAGTTGAATAAAAAAAAAGGAAATCGTATTTTAACAAAATAGTTGAATTTTCAACATACAAAGATGAATTTTCAAACAAAAAAATGCATTTTCAACCAAGAAGAATAATTTTCTACCAAATAAGCCAAATTTTCAACAAAAGACATGAATTTTCATCTAAGGAAGATCAATTTTCAACAAACAAGGGAAAAGTTAAATTTTCATAAAAAAAATAAATATAATTTTTAATAAAATAATAGAATTTTTCAATCAAAGAGATGAATCATCAATCCTAAAAGTTTAATATTCAACGAAAATATATGAATTCTCAACAAAAAATATAATAGTTGATAATTCAACAAGAACAAAATCTAATCATCAACAAAATAGTTACATTTTTCACCTAGAAAAATGAATTTTAAATAAAAAGATGAATTTTCAACACAGAAGCTTAAGTTTTTACTAAAAAAGACGATTTTTCCACAAAATGCATACATTTTCAACTAAAAAGGTAAAAAGATACGTTTTCATGCAAAAACGAAAAATTTAAGGTTTCAGCAACAAAAAAAAATAATAATAATTTTCAATATAATAGTCAAATTTTCCAATAAAACATTTGAATTTTAAATCAGCAAATATTGCACTTTCAACCAAAGAGTCGAATTTTCAAAAAAAAAAAAAAAAAATGTTTTCAACAAAATAGTTGGATTTTCAACTAATTCGTCAAATTTTCAACCTGCAAAAATAAATGTTGTGCAAAACATGTAATAGTTGATATTTTAACAAAAAAAAAATTAAATTTGTAGTAAAAGAGATGAATTTTAAAACCAAAATGACGATTTTCAATCAAAAGAAAAAAATTATATTTTTAACAAAACAGTTGAATTCTTAACCCGTAAATAATTTATTTTCCAAACAAAAGACAAATTTTCAAAAAATAAAGATTGTTTAGTTGAATTTTCATTAGAAATTATAATTTTTAATAAAATAGTCAAATCTTTAAACCAAAGAGATGAATTTTTAAATAAAATGATGAACCTGCAAAAAAAAAAAAATTTAACAAATTAATTTCACACTGAACGAAAAAAGAACCGTTTTCAACCGAAAACACGAATTTTCTACAAAACTGATGGAGTTTCAACCCGAGAAAATTAATTTTTCAACCAAAAAGACAAATTTTTAACTAAAAAAAATAAACTTTCAACAAATTTTTTCTGTAAAAAACAAGAAAATTAATTTTCTATAAAAAAGATTAATTTTCAACTAACAAAGATCAATTTTCAATCAAAAATGGTAAAGGTATATTTTCAGTCAAAAACGTAATTTTAAACCGAAAGAAATCGAATTTTCAACAAAATCGTTCAATTTTCTACCAAAGAAATTATTCTTCCACTAAAATGATGAAATTTTAACCAAAAAAATTAATTTTATCATAGTTATAATGATAATTTATCAGCAGATATTTTAATCAAAAAATATTTTAATTAGATATTATAAAAAAAACAATGGAATTCAACATAAAAAGACAAATGTCAAACAAAATAGTTGACTCCATAACAAAAACAGACTAAAGATCAATTAAACAGTACCAAAAAAGCCGAATTTTCAAATCAAAACAACGAATTTTCAACAAAAGAGTTTTAACCAACAAACATTTTTAAGTCATGTAAGTGAAAAAAAATTATCACCAAATTGTCGAATTGTCAAGGCAAAAATACAAATTAAAAAAAAAAGTTGAATTTTCAACCAAATAGTTGAATTTGATACCAAAAGAGTCGAATCTTTCAACCAAAAAGACGAATTTTCGACCAAATAGTACAATTTACAACCAAAAAGATTAGTTTCTATAAAAAAGACGAATTTTCAGCAAACTACATGAATTTGCAACAAAAAAGATGAAGTTTTATCTAAAAAGGTCAGTTTTCTAAAAAAAAAATGGAAAAGTTAAATTTTCAATCAAAAGAAAATTAATTTTTAACCAAAAACCACGATTTTTCATCAAAATCCATAAATTAAAAAAAAAAAATAATTTTCAGGAAAAAAAACGTTAAATTTTTAGTTATAATGTACATTTTTAACTTATAGAATATACAGTAAAGTGGACAAGCTGTACGTGATTTGTGGAAAAAATGCGTTTTCATTGGGCAACCTTTTCTGTTATATTTTTATGAGAAGCGTGGGTACTGTTACCCGCGCTTTTCGACCGATTACAGTTATCTATGACCACTTGACCCACAAAATTAATCAAGGTGTACTATATTAAATTCGATTTGCAACGATTTAAATTCCACACGTTTCAAGTAAAAATAATGCATTTTCAACCAAACAAATGAATTTTCAACAAAGTAGATGAATTTTTAATTAATAATTGATTTTTTAACCGAAAAGGTTGAATTTTCAATCAAGAAGATCAATTTTCTACAAAAAAACATGAATTTTAAATTAAATTGTTGAATTTTAAACTAAACAGTTGAATTTACAACCAGAAAAGGTTATTTTTCAACCAAAATCATGAATCTTCAATAAGAAAAATGAATTTTTAACAAAGTATTTAAATTTTAAATAAAAAAAAGGAATCTTCAACAAAGTATATGCATTTTTAATTAATAATTGATTTTTTTAACCAAAAAGGTGAATTTTCAATCAAGAAGATTAATTTTCTATAAAAAAACATGCATTTTAAACTAAATAGTTGAATTTCAAATTAAATAGTTGAACAACCAGAAAAGGTCATTTTTCAACAAAAAATGGAATAATTAAATTGCCAGTTGAAAAAAATAATAATTTTTGACCAAAAAAATAATTATCAACAAAATAGTGAAACTTTTAAACCAAAAATATGATTTTTCAACCAAACTTATGAATCTTCAATAAGAAAAATGAATTTTTAACAAAGTATTTAAATTTTAAATAAAAAAAAGGAATCTTCAACAAAG
>JAABKJ010012329.1:0-10544 GCA_011634705.1 Andricus grossulariae
ATTAATAAAATCAATCTCATGTTGGAATATCTTGCAAGTACGTTGAATGACGTCGACATTCAACTTGTAGGAGTTGTGAAGAAAATTTGCTCGTCTCTCCGTAGCTTAATTGGTTAGAGAATCAGATCGGAAATCTGAAAGATCTGGAGTTCGAATCCCAGCGGAGCTAGAGAGATTTTATTCACAACTTCAAAAAGTTGTGTTTCACAACTTTAATAATCAATATTTAAAAAATATATTTATTATCGACCATGTAGACAAAAAACATTAACATCATATTATTTAAATAAATCACTGGTCAAAATAACATAACATCTATTAATATATTAATTTCTTTTCAGAGAAAATTAATCAGAAAACTTAAAAGAAATGAATACCGAATTTATCAAGCAGTTGAACAACTTCTCTGTTTAAACGAGTAAGTAGCTGGCGTCAAAAACTATAGAATTTTAAAAGAAAATTGGTGATTTTTCAAAAATTTACGTCAAAATTCTAATATTATTTTCCACAGAGCTATGAATATTATCCGTAACTTCACGCAATCTTTTTTCACAAATATGAAATTTACGTGTCGGCTAATTTCCTCTGAGAAACATCATATTTCGTCGTAGAGAGATTCTGCGAACCATTAGTATCACTTTGCGTATTCGTCCATTTACTTACAAAAAATAAATAAATCCTCCATTCGCTTATTTCTTAAGTGAGCACTGATAAAACGATCAAAAATCTTTTTAGGTTTGGAAAACGCTTCTTGAATATGTAATTTATTCAATTTTTTCTCGATTTGGCTATTTTTTGGATTCGTAAGTACTATCTAAACCTCGTAAGCATATTCTTTTGATTTTGAAAAGAAAAATGAAAAAGAAATTTTATTGCGACATATTCAGATAATGCAAATTTTTAACACGAATAAGTTTGTTCAGCTATTGAATGTGAAAAATGTCTTTACGGTAATGGCACTTAATAAGTTATACTTTTGGATAACAGGGTTATATTTTCGCACAAAAGTGAAGTTCAATGAATTTGTCTCCAGATTTTTTGTCTCTGTATATATTTAAACCGTTTGCTGTAAAAACAACTCAAGCTTTGGTGAAAAACGTCTCTTTATGTATTTCTGATTTTTAAGATACAATTTCCCATGATTTTTAAACATTTAGATTTTTTTAAAGCAACTTATAACACTCTTCACGCTAATGTTCATAATAAAACGGCCCAGATAACAATCGTGCGGGGAACGTTACCCGCACGACGTGCGAGGCACGCGATATGTGCAGGGTGCAACACATATGCGTCGAACTTTGTGAGAGGTATGTACGTGCGAGGCATATGCGTCACACTTCATAAAAGGTGCATTTAAAAAAATAATAATAATAAAATTAATAATGTTATAGAACTACAGTTTTAATAATTTATTTTTCATGTTTGAAAAACACGTTTCTAAAGTCTTTTTTCATACACATTTTTATAACCTTCATAGAATTTGAAAAACATATCTCATGAAGCACTATAATAAATAAAAAGAGGCGTCAAATTAAGTCTCTATAAATTTATTTTTCAAGAACAGATGTATTTTTTAAAATAAATAAATAGTAAGTTCCAATATAATAATCAAATAAAGACGCTGTTACGTAATTTGTTATGCAATTGTTCAATTATTACAATTGTTCTTTGAACCCTATAAAAATGAATATTTAGGTATTCTATCTTTACACCATATCTTTTTCTAAATCTATTTCTCATAATTTCTCTTGTGACTTTTGATGTTTAAATTTCAAGAGAGCAAATAATAAAAATATTTCATGTGCATAATTATTTGAATTCTTAAATTATTTGCTGAATGGCTTATTAACCAGTTTTAAAATAATATATTTTTCGAAAAATATTCCGAACTTGATGTTAGCATAAAATACATTTTTATGTGGGCGAAATTTTTTCAAGTAAAACAACTAAAACGGTTTATTAGGTGTTTAATTTAAGTTAAAATTAAATTTGAGATAAAAAATGAAAAAAACGTAATCAAAATAACTTTAAACGTTTTTATATTAAAGCCAATAATTATTTGAAGAAACATTGTTTTGAATATAAAACAAAAAATAGTTGCATCTTTGAAATGAGTCATTCATAAAATACATACATACATACATCACGCAGGGAGGGGAATGGGGGTGTTTAATGTTCCTGAAAAATGTATCACGTATTTCTGAATGTCTGACTATTACAAGAAAAATTTAATAGTATTTATTATAAAAGAATGTTTAATTTATTTCTTTACAGGTTTTTACTTTCAATAACAGATTTGTAGAACATATCTAACCCATTCATTAGACCGTCAATATCAATATATTTGAATAATTTTCCTCAGGTCTTACGGTCTATTTTTAATAAAACATCCACTAAGTTGACATTTTGTTTTATTAAATAATCAAATTCTTGCTACGCACGTTTCAACACTACTGTGTGTCTTTTTCAAGCATACCTGTAAAATTATGGAGTAAAACATGTAAAAACGATTTATTTTCTCGGAGCATAACATGCGAGATGATGAGTCAATATTAATTTTAATATCAATTTCAATGTCCAAAAATTTTTTTATAAAAACATGAAGACAGCTTTTTTTTGTAAAACAAAATTTCAACTTAGTGGATGTTTTAATAAAAATAGACCGTAAGACCTGAGGTTTTTAATTTGTCATAAAATTGAGTAATAGTCATATATAGAGTAAAACGATTCAGCAAGAATTGCGAACACAAACATAAATTTCTGCAGAAACGGATTTTGACTATTTTCAAAGAATTTTTTGTATGAATTATTAAACTAGCTGTTTTCTCTACAAGAAAAGTATTCAGAAAAAAATTACTTTCTGAAACTAATTTGATGTAAAAAATGAGGGTACTTTTTAATCAAAAAATGGATTAAAAAAAGCTTTAAAAATAGTAAAAAATAATTTCCTATATCTGTGCTGATGTAAAACTGTGAAAAATATTATTTGTAACTACTGCTCCAAATATTAAAGATTAATGCGAACACGTGGCACTCAGACTTGACTCCTAATTTACAGGGCCATTATATCACACTGGCCCGCATGGTGTGCGACACCCCTGTCCCGAATATGTGGACACATATGTGTCATCCCCTGCGTGCACACCGTACGAGAAAATCAATATTGTTTCTGACTTTAATACTCTGTGACTATCCTGTGGGTGCAATATTTGGCGACGTCTTTACGACATCTTCACAACATGTTTACGACAATTGTACGATATCGTATGTCCATGTTGATATCTTAACGAAATGGACATAGGATGTCTTAACGAAATGGACATGGGAAGTCTTAAAGTCATCGTAAAGATCTCGTATCGGTGTCGTAAAGACGTCGTCAAATTTTGTGCCCACTGAGTTTCTTGCTCGAACTTTTGTAAGAACGCCAGGTGAAACTCAACTCACCGTTAGAACAAGAAATAGCTATTTGCGATACAATGGCGTAAAATATACGATTGACGACGAGTGTGACGCGAGTAGCAATTGCCTGTACGCACGTGTATCATATGCTACTTTTTGGAACTATAATCTGAGGAAATTATTGAGCACTTTTCTACACTTTGACACTAAATCTACAAACGGTGCCAGTATTCTTCTCATTCAGTCTGCTGGATTGAAGTACTTTGCACATGAGTTAGAGGCATGGAAGTCCTCAAGTCACGTCGCCGCCTTGATAATCAGCAAAATCATGCCTCATCGTTCCATTCGACATCATATTCGCAACAAACTTCACCGATGTCGCGTACGCCATTCTCCTTGCCGTCCCGTGTACCACTCGAAACACCATCAATGCTTCCTTCACCACCTCAACGAACTCTACCGCTACCGCGTGCACAAGTCTCCTTGCCATCCTGTCCTACACCTGGATCACCATCACTCGTTCCTTCGCATATCTTAGCTCATAAGAATGCATCTGCTTTGTCTCATGCACTCGATGAGCGTAATCGGACACCATCGCATGGAACACATTTGTTATGCACATGTTCCTTTTACCGCCACCACCTTCTAAACAGTCAACTTCATCATCACGCCATTCGATTTTACATGCAGATCTAAGATTATTAGACGTTAGCAGTGATGATGAAGTAACTCCTCGAAATTGTCCTTCATTATCTTCAACTGAGACAAGCAAAGCAAGCGCGAAACGAAACATTGACATCATTGAAGCTTCACCTTTATATACTACCCCGCGCAAACGAACACAGCCAATGAAACCTGATAAAGTATACGAAAAAAAATACAAATAAAGGTGTGTTAAAGAATGAAGAAAAGAGATGAAAAAAATTACGGTCTTCTTTTATAAATAATGTCACAGAAAGTTTCGCATGGACATTATTTGCTGAAATTGTAGTACATAAATAGATGAAACGTATAAAACTCATGACGGGAAAATGTAGTATTTTGTAGTAATCTCTAATAAAAGAGAGAGAGAGAGAGAGAGAAAATAAAGCGTGCTGAAGTTTCTTGGTGCAATGATGTTTCTATTGTAAAATTTTAATTTAAATACAGCCTAACAATTTTTCGGTGTAAGACGGGTTATACGAATATGATATCTGCTACACAGCAATGCTTTTGTTTTTTATTAATAACGTAACTAAATCTTGAATAAATACTTTTGAAAAATAACCTAGTCTAATGTAAAATAAATACGCCGTTTTTGTTTCAATTAGTGTGAATATTTATTCACAATCTCTTTTTTTTCACAATACAAAAATGATAGCAGTAATTGTGTTTATTGTACATATTCGAATTGAAAATTATTATATAGTCCGCTAAGGCAGATAAAGAAGAATTTATTTGTTTTAGCCGCTTCTTTCAGTTTTTCGAACGTCTCCTTGCAGTATGCATCTTCGAACACTTTCATAATTCTGGCAGGTACAAAAAGGAAAACTGGTTCTCCAATTTACCCACAATCCTGGTGCCATATTTACTACGAACTTTTCGAACTCTGGTCACAACATAATTTTTGTTTAGAGTAAGGTCGGAAAGCGGTTTGGCAGACATAACCTCATCCATTCCAGCAACTGAATTCAGGGCTTTGAGATTCATCTTCTCCAAAGGAATCTCGATTTTTTTCCAGATCACATACTTTCACTGCGCTGCACTGCACTTTGTTGAATGAAACCACTGTAATCTGTCACTGCTTTTATAGCCCACTATCCCCATTTCTTAGACATTACCCTACTCGTTGTGCATGTTATAGTAGTGGCACTTAGTATAAGTAATGTTTATTATATTTAATTTATAATAACATTATTATTCATTCAGTAGCACCATCTATCAATGAAAATAAAAGTAATAGTTGGAAATTCGAAAAATGATTCTATTTAACTTTACTAATTCTTAACTAGTGGTTGGGTTTAAAAGTAATAAACACTGTTATTACCTTCAGTTTTTTTTATTCAAGAAAAATACGTAACCTACTTTTACGGAGTAAAATCTTAACCTAATTTAACGATGTAAAATATTAACCTAATTTGATGAAAAAAACATTTTTGAAACAGGAATTCACAGTTATTATGAAACTCTTTGAACGTCGTAATTTTCAAAGAAGGATCTGGAGTATCTACACCTTTAGTCATATCATCAGCATCATCGTCGTCGGCACTGCTTCCAGCACAAGTACTGATGGTTTGCTTCCTGATGATTCTGAGGATTTAAGAACTAGGATTTGAGCGTCAGCACGTTTCGGACAGTACAGTTGTGACTTCAGAACTGGGTATGGTGATTACGCGTGGTGGAAGATGCATTGTGTAATTTCTTTAGCGAAGAACAGCCAAGATCCGCCCGTATATTTAATCAAAACTCGTCAAAACATATCTTCCTTTCAAATCCTTCGATGTAGATAGCACAAGCATCAAGTAGCTCATCTTGAAGCATAGGTCTCACTTCTTCGTAGGGCATGTTACCAGAAGTCCACCCGATACCGTGGTAATTGTACGTCAGCCACAAATTTTCTCTCTTGTATCAGGCAGGCATAGAGATCCAATAGCAGGGTGGTTCAAAGATGTAGATCAGAGGTTGAGCCTTTTCTTGGAGAGGAACTATGGCCAACTTCTTGAAGACAAACTGGTTCATCACTTTTCTTTACCATTGATTCTGGCTCTTTACCATATTTTCTTCCTGAAAGTTTGTATACATCTCATAAAGTCGTGCAAACTGATTATGGTCAATGTCCAGATTCAAATTGCCATGCGAATAGTAGTGTGAATTAAGGAGCACCTTGAAATTGGTTATGTTGCAGTGATCGAAGCGATTATCATATATGTCTCGCCTACCCTTTCTACCTGTCTGGAAACCCAGTATAATGTTACTTGGTTTTGTCCAGCTGAGTTGACGTTTTCACAGTCCATTTATGTCTTAAGGTGGTGGCAAGCAGGAAGTATTCATACAATTTCTATAAGTGAAAACTCATAGTTGTGAGAAATTATTTTTCAGTAAAGTTCGACAATTTCATCTCATGCTGATCTGGAGCCATTATATATTGTACCATCCACTCCACCTCATGAATCGAAATATTAAATAGCTCTTTGTTTCCTGGCACTTGTGATCTGTTGGACACTTGATTATATGCACTCCGGAATGGATAACGAGAAATTGGCAATAGTCACCGAACTGCATAAACCTGCTAGGAAGAATGATCCACATCGTACCGTGGAAATGCGTGGTATAGATGAGACGTGGCAGCAAGATTTTGTTGAAATGCTGCTCTATGGCTATGAGAATGATGTTCTCGTTAAAAGCAAAAGTGAACCAGATGATACTTCAGCAATGCAATATATTCTAGTGCAGGGTCGTGTACCAAAAAACTTACACACGGATGAAGGCAGAACATGGTATAATTCACATTTTTAAAATTTTATGCAACGATACGGCATCAATCTGTACTCAAGACATAGTAATCTGAAGGTGTCAATCTTCGAAAGATTCAATCGCACGGTAAGGAATAAGATGTGGCTAGAATTTAGCTTGAAAGGGAACTAACTACAAATGCATATCAATTTTACCTGCTCTCATCTCCAAGTACAATACTAAACATCGAAAGGATACACTCCTAACTGGATAACAGAGACATTTACTATGAATCAAGTCATACCCAAAAATCCAGTGTGGTACAAGCTTAAGGAATATCCAGAACAGTTCTTCGCTCATGGGTGCTATGGACAAGAACTTCTCAAAGTTAACCATGCGGACGTGTACCTTGTGGAAAAAGTAATCAAGAAGAGTGGCGACAAAATATTTGTAAAGTGGTTAGGTTTTGATAATTCACATAACAGCTGGATTGATAAATCAGATATGTCATCAACTTTATGCAATGTTGAATCAACTGTGTGCAATGTTGAACCGACGATGAATCAATGTTGAACCAACGAAGAACCAATGCTGAACCATCGATAAATCAATGTTGAATCAACATGGAACCAATGATGGATCAACAGTGATTAAATGTTGAACTTAATTATGAGATTTTCAATACTAAGTCTACGCTTGCACTAACCAGATGTAAGGTTTTTGATAAATAGAGCAGCAATTCATATACATACATCTTCCTTTTATTCAATATAACCCTTATGCCTACTATTCACAATTATTTACAACTGAAACCTAATCATTTACCAGAAGATCTAGCAATTCTTCGTCGCTATCATTTAAAACCTCATCGACATCCATTGCACTGGTTCTGTAATGCCCCCATGCGTTCTACATTGGATATTCAAATTTGTTAAGCATTTAGTGCAATCGTCAGAGATAATACTTTTATTTACAACAGCTGTTTTTGCACTTTTGGCTTTTTCAACAAAGTCCTCACCATTGGCTCGGAAACTATACATCTCACTCCGCAAAGCAAAAAATCCTGTCATTATTTCACCATTACATTCGTCTTTCATTAAACCCAAAACTTTCTTGCTTCTTTGCAGCATTCCGAAAACATTGTCTCGAGGGTAAGCTGATGTGTCGAATTGTATAATATTCTTTTCCAAATCTTCTTTCATCTCGGCTTAAATGTCCTGACACTTCACTTCGTATATTAAACTGTCCGTGTCAGTGTACAAGAGTTTGCTGTTCTTACGATATTTTTTATGCATTTAACCCTAGTGAAAAGCATAAGTTGTAATTTTAGATACATCCAGCTCTGTCAGATCCACATAGATTGCTTCTTAAACAAAACTTCTGTCTTTCTGTAAGAGCTTCTGCTCCATACCTACCCTCCCACTTCTTCTCGAGTTTCACGTTTACATGCTTTCATACATACTCCATTGTCTTGCCGTAAACTGCATTATGCTTATCGTGAAGCAAGGGTGGATAGTGAAAATAAACTTCTAGAATATAACTAGCGAATGAATCATCTGGAACATTAAAATCAAAATTTTCCAAATTTTTAAATCACTCGAAACCACCGTAAGGAAGGGGTTGTCCTATTCCCCATCACTAAAGGTTGTTCGCATTAAAATATACAATGTAGATGATCTCCCCACTTTCGTTGAAAACTATGATATACTTTTTGTTGGCAATGGCGTATCGATTGGGGCATTGATTCACTCAAACCTTCTCATCATAGATAGCATATCAACGTCAGTAAGGAGTTCGAATCTCGCCCCCTTGTATTTACGCATGGCCTCCCATATGAAGCCAGGAGTTGTGTAGTAATGTGCTGGATCGAGACCGTAAGCCATAAGCCACTGTTCTAGGAAATTTTCAAACACATCAGCCAACAACAACACATCAGTCTTCATGTGAGCAATTCTATGTCTAATCATGTGAACAATTTCAGCTATTGTTAATAATTTTGATGAAAATTCTAGTATTCGTTCTTTTATGCGTTGGAAAAAAAATCCTTAAATAATTCTTGAAACATTGAAAAAAATTAGGAGATATTCGAAATTGAAAATTTTGGTCTTTTTTTTTTGAATATTTATAATTTTGTTAATTTTAATGATATGAGGTGTATTTTTTAAAATTTATTCGTAATAAGACGCTGTTTTGAAGACATGTTTTTTCAAACGAAAGTTTCAATAACTCTGGATTTTTCAAAAACAAATTTCTAAACTGAATTCCGAAGAAAAAACCAACTTTTTATTTTCTTTATTTTTTTTATAAATAGCTTACAATGTCCTCTACAAGCCCTGCAAATATCAAAGTTAGATCTCCCTCAATTTTCTATAAATAATTAGAAACGTATGCAAAAACGATGTTTAGGATTTAAAAAACCATGTAAACAATAGGCGAACAATATACAAATATTATACTCGTATGCACGACTTTCAGAGTTCAGAATCTCGGATGCTGAGCACACCATGCATCGGCATACGTTCTTAATTCACAGGTCTTGTTAAGGACATTTTAAGCTATATATAAAAAATGAGAGAAAATAAAAAGTGGATTTTTTCAGAAATTATGTTAAAAAATTTTCTGTTAAAAAATCCAAGGAGTTTAATTTTTTTAATGTTTCTTCCAACAGCGTTTATTTCGAATAATTTGAAAAAATACACCCTAATATCATTAGAATCACGAAAGTTATGAACTTTCAAGAAAAGGACCAAAAGTTTCTATTTGGAAAATCTGCTAAGTTTTTAAGATTTTTCTACAAATTATTTGTGGGTTTTTCTTTTAACACCTAAGAGAACGGATACTAGAATTTTCATTTAAATTACTAACAATAGGTGCAATTCTTCAGAGGATTTGACATGGAATTGCTCATGTTCTCACCAGATATTGATGAGTCAGTCAAGGTACTGTAAAGCTTTTCTTTTTTGGTGGAGGCAGGTTTGCTTTCAGTCTCACCCTCGAGTCCAGGTATTTGTAGGGGGAACACCTTTCCTCGTTAGATGATCAACTTTCTAACTCTCGATTTTAGAAAAAATTGCACTCACAATTTTACACGTATACACAGTGAGATACGATGCTAACATTTCCAGGGATGCCATAAATCTGAAATGAATCTGAATTCTACATGCGTTCCCTGAAAATATTTTGTAAAAGAGATATATTTTTCTTTATTTAAGGCCAGAACTTTTACTTTTCCTTCAAATTAGATGGCAATTTTGTGGATGATGAAGTGAGCATCATACCCACTCAAGTTGTGGAACACAACAGGTATGATATTGGAATTTTGGTAATCTAGATTACAGTGTTCATGCGCGGGATCTCTATATTTTTCCGTCAGGTGACAGTGATCTCGGACCTTCTTTAGCGGTGGATGTAGGGCTTTCTGACAGATGTGAGAAATGTTGGCTTCAAAGGAAGCTTTCTGTTGCCTTGGTGTTAGTTTATGCATCGGTACTAGAGATGTCCGTATTTTCACATAGTTATTTGCAATTAACTGTAACTCTAGAGGAAACCACTTCGCTGGTTCCAAACCTTCAAGACAAGAGTTGTAGAATGACAGTGAATTGAATGACAGAAAAAAGAATTCTCCCTCTGATCTCCCTAGTAGCTCAGTGGTTAGAGCACCTGACCGGAAATCAGTTGACCTGGTGTTCGAATCCCAGCGAAGTGAAAGGAGA
>JAABKJ010012330.1:0-10544 GCA_011634705.1 Andricus grossulariae
CACGGAATTGTTAGCCGAAGCCAGGTCATTAAGGCGTGAACTCTCAAACTCCTTACGCTTCCTATCAATCACACAAACATAGTGACGTTTCGACCCCTTGTAAACCCTACATCAGCATCCGAGAACCCTGATTCTTTACATTTTTTTAAATCCCTCTTTAATTTACGGGAAAGATAGGAACATTCATCATCGTACCAGGGTTTGTTCCTAAATTCCCCCATATATTGTTTTTTAGTCATCCCCACTTCTTTCGCAATCTGAGTAATTGTAGCTGTAAGTTTATCATTTATGTCATCGATATGAGTTTTCCTGAAGGGTAACATCAGGAACGGACGTCATGGCCTCGGTGTAGGCTAATACTAGGTTATTCTTCCATTTAATCGACTCATATAAGGAATTTACATTCAGGTTACAATTAGACTTCTCTTTACGATACAAGTGTAATTTAGTAATGATCGGAAAATGACCAGATCGTGTTGCCATCGAAAGACTTTCAAAATCCTCTACAAATTCTAAAAAGTTAAGGTTACAGGCGGCGAGATCAATTACACTATTACCCAATGGTTCCTGAGAGGACAAATTTTTAGTGATATTATTTATGCCACTGATTATTCTTAAATAGTATGCGCATATATTGCACAAAAAACTAAAATAATCGTGGAGCGCATTATTCAAAATTCGAAATTTTGTTTATCAATAAACAAATTTTCAATAAAGAAACCAGTAAGAAGGCTCGCATTGAAAAGTATTTGAAAATTTCCTGTACAGTGGTGACGTGACAATTATTGAATACTTTTCGAGACCGCGTTTGTCCTCACGTTTTGAATCCCCATAGCAGTAGAGTACCTTTTTGTACTTAGCGGCGACAATATTTTTCTGAATACTTTTGGATACCCCAAATCCACCATGAAATAGAACATTTTTAATCCTTTTTAAATATGCACAATTCGCTGTTCTTATTTAGTGTTTTTCGAATAATAATGAGGTTAAAAGCATTTAAAAAGACAGTATTACTATTGGCGAGAAAATTGTATGCATTTAGCTTTGAAGCTTAACAACTCAGCAAAAAAAAGACTAACGTAATAAGTAAATAGTCATTTGAAAGCTTAAAGTGTTCTACGTAAATGAGTTTAAGACGGTAATTTAAAGAAAATTTGTGCTTTGCAGACGAAAAAATGTTAAAGAAACAGTCAAAAGTTTAGAGCATTATTTTTTTACAAGAGGCAATGGGAAAAATTGAAAAAAATTCTTGAATATGAAGAAATCATTTATGAACAAATTGCAGTTCAAATTTGAGAAATAATAAAAAATGTTGCTTAAAATTACAAAAATGTACAACTATACAATATTCTGTTCTAATGAAGTTATTAAAGTGATTCAAACTCCAAACTATAATGCATAGGCTCTGTAATTATTAACAATCTCCAGGAAGGATTTTATTGCTATTTTTTCGTGAAAATCGCGATATTTTTAGACATTTTTTGTTGTTCGAAAGCAAGTGTCAGAAAGCAGCGGGGATGCGCCTTTCTTTTTGCTGTCGACCGCTGGTGCCTTTTTTTGACCCGTGCTTCTGAAGTCTTGACCAGACATTGACGCCTCTTCTGACCAGCAGCTTGCAAAGTACACATTTTTTTTTATATCAACGTCTTTAAGCTCATTTACGTACAACACTTTGAGCTTTCAAATGACTATTTACTTATTCCGCTAGCATTGTTTTTTGCTGACTTTTTTAGCTTCAAAGTCAAATGCCTACAATTTTCTCGCCGATAGTAGTCATTTTACGTTGTCAAGATTGTTTGCTACACACCCGGTAAGAAGGCTTGCATTCAAAGGTATTAAAAATGTCAATACCTAAAAATGCCGTTTCTGTCCTTATTTTTTGAATCCCCAATTAGGCAGCGAATAAATTTAGATTCCAATCCCTTTCAAAGCCGATCGGAACTGTCAAACATAACCTGAAATAAATTAAAAACACCATTTTCGTTTAACGCATTATAAGGCACTGCAAAAAGCATAAAATTTGCAAAATATAGTAGGGTTGTGCATAACAGTACATCACTTTATCACAAAACTCTCGCTTTATTCAAATGTGATCAATTAAAAAATATAAAATCATGATAAACAAATTAAAAAAGTAGTTGTCGTCACAGCTACCTGTGTAGCAATCAATCTTGACAACGCAAAATGACTAATACTGTGTTTTTGAATGCTTTCAACCTAATTATTATTCGAGGAACAGTAAATGAAAACAGTGCAATGTACTAATTTAAAAGGGATTAAAAATGTTTTATTTCATGGTCGATTTAAGGTATCCTAAAGTATTCAGAAAAATATTTTCGCCAATGGGTACAGAAAGGAATTCAGTTTTAGAGATAACTTCTCCTGCTATGGGGATTCAAACCGCGAGGACAAAAACGGAAATTTTTTCAGAATTTTCTCCTCGCTGATGTTCGGATATTTTTGATATGCAATTTAAAAAATCGTGAGAGCGCTTTTTCCAAAGAAACATTTTTATTTTTTTAATTTCTGGATTGTAAATGTAATAAGCTTTTTTTTGCTTGAAAGCTGTCTAAAAAATTATTATCAAATTTTGTTCCAAAATGAGAACTGTATAATCTACAGAAGTTTTGCATAATGGAAAAAACCCTGTTATCACAGCAAAATTTGTTGAAAGATTTTTCTGATCACCGGTTCATCTCAGGTTGAAATTAAATGATGCTGGCATGATTTTGAAAGTAAAAAAGTTATAAAAAAATGAAAGCCTAACCCGGCGTGATAGGATGGAAAATTATTATACGGACGTATGGGTGGGTCATATAGACCGGCTTATTAGATATGAATTATACCAGTACTTAATAATAAAAAAGGTAATATGCAGCTCCAGCCGGTCTCACAGAAAAATGAGCCGGATCTCACAGACCCAACCCCAATACCCATCATATAGGAATTTTGAATTTGAAAAATGTATAGAAAACATTGTTATTTATGTATGCGATCGGAGCAGACGTGTATCTGTAATGGAGTCGAAATTTCTGCCCCGAACGCATATATAAATAACAATGTTTTCTATTCATTTTAAAATGGTTTAATTTCAAGATTTCTAAATTCAATCCAGGCTACACCAAAATAAAAAAACTAATATGCAGCTCCAGCTACTAAGAAGAACGGCAACGTCGCACGCATAGTAACCAAACTTCAAGCAAAATAAAATGTGCCCGGTCTCACAGACCCAACTCCCATGACGCCGGGTTAAAATTTTGAACAAAAATTCGTATTGGGAAAATTTTGTTGTTTGTTGAAAAATACTTTCACGGCAACCTAAAACAGTATCCAGTAAATATCGCCTAACTTTAAGGATCTTTCGGTTAAAGTTGGTTGAGGCTTACCGTAGCGGGGGTTTGATTTGTCCTCATTCAACCAGGCCTCCCTTGCCTGCTCTTGAGTTAATGGGTCACCAATAACTCCTCCATGGTGCCAATAAAGTCTATGTCCGTTTCCGTCCTCTTTGTCCACGTATACTATAGGACCATCGCGATGCCATGGGTTACCCGCTTCTGTAAGAAAAAATATAGGGATATGCATTCACGCATTTTTTTAAGGAACCTCAAACATTTGTAATTGGTCCGCAATACAGATAGCCTAAATGTAATCCCAAAGTCAGTTAACTTCATGTGACTCTTAGGCACGCTAAGGTTTTGCCCGGGTGCAAGCAGGTCTCCAGTTGGCTGTTCTGGCTTTGAAGATACGCCCCGATGGATGCAGTATTTGTTTAAACATTATTTTATTTTTTTGTACACATCATAATAAATTCCCAAAAGGTTTAGACATTTTTTTCAATTGAAAGTATTAAAAAAATTAACAATTATATTTTAATTTACGTAAGATAATAAAGAACTTTACATTAATAATCTGCAAACTGCATTTAGTTTAGACTATTATTAATTTTAAAGTACAAACTTTGTATAGAATTTCTTTTTCTTTCAAGAAACTCAGTTTTTCAATAATTCTATTAAAGCAATAATAATGAAAGTGTCGAGTATGGCATCAAAGAAAAAATAAATGTTGTGCCTTGTCTTTGTGCTAACATAAGTTAAAAAATGTTACTTCACATCTATTTACTTCCATCTCTATATCTAAAATTTTTGTCTCATTTACTTTCAGAACTTTTGAATTTAAAATTTTGCCGAGCCTTGAACAAACAATTTTGCAAAAATACGTACAATGGTAATAACATATGTTCCAACTGTTTGAGAATAAGATGCTTTAAATTGAATATAAATATGATTTTCGAAAATCCAATTTTTGAATGTTGTCGACATCTGCATGTAAGATATTTTAATATATGATTAATTTGATATTATATTCTACTTACGAACAGAATTAAGAAATGCCATGATCATAAAGAGGAGTGTAAGAATAAAGATTCTCATTTTTGTAGATACCGAGAACTGTTGTTTAAAGAATTACTTCAGTTGTAACTGCGAGAAGAGGCCGAACTAGCAGTTTTATTCTATTTATTATCACGTTATTGACAAAAAGGATTATCTACATTTAGGTGGCGAAATGGAGTTGAGACACTAAACCTTTGCGTGAAGCTTATTTTTATTGCTATAAATTAGGAAAACTTTATTTATTATTCTTGAAAATGTTAGATTTGGGAATAGACCAGACGTACATGTGTCAATTCGAAACGAGCGAGAATCATCAACTTTGCTTGCTTGAATTATGAGATTTCGTTTTGTGTGCAATAATATTTAAACAAATCAAGTGACTTAGCACTTTCAACAATATGATTTTTTATCTTTGAAAAAAATGTCGAAATAATTTCACTATCCCAGGCGGAAAAATTACACATAGTGGGTAACATTATATATAATTCTTACCACTATTTATGAAATATACATATATAACAGTAGCCCACAAATTTAAACTAAATTTTTTTACATTTAGTGACTCTTTACTTTTCGAATGCATTATGGCTTCCTAAACTTGAAAATCGCATTGAACGAATTTTTTATGGATTGGTTTTCGAAATCTTGTATGTTTATTTTCTTCTAAAACAATGACTTTTTAAAAAATATTTCGGTTCATTGCACCTCAAATACCAAATTGATTAAGGAAAATGGCACTAATATTCGTTGCAGATTTGATGATCTTTATCTTTATAACTTGAGATATGGTTCACAGAGTAAACCTATCATAGAACATTTTTTTTAAATTCATATTTTGAAAACCAATCCATAAAGACATTTTTCAATGCGATTTTTAAGTTTAGCAGACTAAAATGCATTACAAAAATATAGCAGCACTAAATGCACAAAATTACTGCGTAAACTAGTGTAATTTGTCCGCTTGGGATGGGTCAGGACTCAGTATTATGGAATCTGCTCTCATAGAATATAAATAATTCTGTTAATATTTACCCTAATTATTATAAACAATTATTATATTCAAATGCTAGACTATGGTGCTAAACTATTGAAAACATTTTTTTTTATCGAAAATTCATTAGATTGACTACTAGATTTGTATAAAGTAATGACATATCACCTTAAGTCTACAATTGCTATTTTGTTATAAAAAATTTTATCAACAATTATTCAATTTTTGTTTTTATCTCTTGGCTACACTTCTCCTTCTCGTCGCACCAAATTAAAATATTTTAGAAATGATTTTCCGCTACATGATATTGTTAAAAGTTAATAAATCCAATTTCTTATAACAAATATATTAAACAAGTATCCCAATTGAACGGAGTTACCTGGAAAAAAATTCGTTTTTGCCATTAAATCTTGCTGGAAGTGCGCTAACATCGATATTTCATCGAGATATTTTGTTTCTAGCTGAATTAACGCTTGTCATAAAAAAATTATTAGATAGGGGAAACCACCCTACAACAGATAATAATGATACACAGTAGATAATCTAAATTAACTGAAAAGGACAACAAATGTTTATTATTTTTGTTAGTATCACATTTCATCTAGGATACTATATTTTCTGACGAAGTTTAATTGAAATTTTATAATTAATTAATGTGTGAGTGCAAAAAATTAATTTTTAACCTGAAAAAAATGTTCGCCTCTTCTTTATTCATACTTTTGATCTTAATGGAACATTTTGATGGCATATAATAGAATCAAAACTTGAAGTTTAATTAACAATATTTATTGGTACAAAGCGTTCTTTTTTTAATATTTATAAATATTTGAGGACTTTTTATTAGAGATTACGTTTTCCAACAGTAAATAAGCAACAGTAGATAATCGCAAAATTGCGAAAAATGTCTCTGTCAAAATTGGTAGCTCTGTGACTGTCTCGCAGTTGTTTTAAGTCAAAGGTTGTGTTTGTTTGTTTATTTTGATTCGTATACTTTTTCAATTTAAGTTATTGTAAATGATGAACTGAGAAAATAGTGTCAATTATTAGTTATATTAAAAAGCAGACAATGTTTAGTTGTGTTTTAAGGAGTCTTTCGAAAAAGATGATCATTTTTAGGATTAAGTTATGTAAAAATTCTGCACTTTTCTGCCATCGCATGTCAGGTTAAATGGTATGAAGATTAAACATATCGTATCAGTCGTACCAATCTCACGGAATATAAGAGATAAAAAAATTTCAATAATTTGAACTCTTGTGATTTTTCTAAAATAATCATAGTTTCAACTATTATTTACTCAATAAACTCATTTTAATTATAAGTACGCTAATGATAAATTATAATTATCGAGAATTGAGTATTTTGCCATGCTCAGGATCAATATCAGAAACGATTATCTATTGATGGACAGAGGTGTCAAAGTCGTACCCTTGACCAGGTCTAATACAAATGTTTAATACAGCTAATTGACTAATTTCGTGATATGTTTTTCTATGAGAATATTGAATTTGAAAATATAAGCTTTATTTCAAAAACAAAAATTTTCTTTATTTGTGGAAACTGATGCAGTTAAGAGCTGTTGAATTTTTTCCTATCTACTGTAGGGTGGTTTCTCCTAAATGCCAACTGCAACATTTTTTTACATAAAAAGGTGAGTTTTGCTGCCTCAATGTTTGAAGTACGTAGATATTGATGTGTTGACAAATAAACAAAGAAACAGTGTATAATTGTCATTTATAATAATAAATAGTATGAACAAAGGTTAAAATTGAACTGTTTTTCTTGGGAAAAAATGTTTTTTCCCGCAAAATCACGTTGGAAACAATCTACATTTATATTCAATTTATATATGTTAGGCTAATAATAATAATGAAATTTACTATTGACATAAATAAATAATTTAACAAAAACGCAACTGGAACAGTTTTGTATATGAGTAAGTGATTTTCTTGTTCCGACTATTCAAGAAAAACTTATTGGAATATAGTTGTTATAAAAAAATTGGAATTTATTGTCTTTTAATAATATTTTCGTAGTTGAAAATAATTCCTAAAAAAAATTAATTCAGTTCAGTGGGAAGAAGAGGTGTCGTCTAGAGTTAAAAAGCAAGATTGAATAATTTTGGATAAAATTGTTTTTAACAATAGACATTGTTGACATATGCTACCGTTTTTGACCAATTTAACAATTTTTGATTGTCCACTTCCATTCTCTGCTTGATTTAGCGAAGTAGTTGAAAATATTGAAACTTCGATCAATTAATCTGAAATCTTCTCTTTAAAATGAAACCAAAAACATGATAAAATATTTACTGATTTTCGAATTTTCATAATAAATACAGAAGCATGACCAAGACGAAAAGCATTCACATTTTTTATGATAATCCAAAACCCAGTAAATATTTCATTATATTCTTGGTTTCATTTCAAATAGAAGATTTCAGACTTTAATTTGTCGAAGTTTTAATTTTTTCATTCACTTCCCTGAATTATGCAGGGAGTGAATAATCGGAATCGGTCAAAAACGGAAAACAGGTCGGTCTTTCTCACATGCTATCTCGGTTCCTATATTTATCGAAAATACTTCAAATAGGACTTCATCGATGCAAAATTTATCAAGCTTTCTAACGGTTGTTTAAAAAGTGTTTAAAACTGATTTTTTTGCAGAGTTAGTCGTTACGCATAATTTGGACCGGTAGTGTACGACAACAATTGTTATGGTTGAAAAAAATGTTATCAACAGTTATTAAATTTTAATTTTGATCTCTAGATGATACTAGGCGAGGGCCAGATTTAAAAATTCGAAATTTAAAAAGAGTTTAAAATGGTACCTGATTAAAAACTTAAAAAACATCTCATATCTATAGTTTTCAACTAAATATTATTAAACTTCGAGAAAAGAAAATGTTTGTCTTCAAAAACTATCTGATAATTCAAAGAATCTAAAATTCTAGAAAAAAAAATTAATATGGGAGCCAATCGAATACTCAAGAAATAGCTCATTGACAGAAAATTAGATTTTAACCGATCATTGTTTTTTTGTTAATATTTGTAAAAAATCTTAACGAAACTCGCTTATAAAAAAATAGAAATTTGATGATTGAAACTTAATTATTTGATATTGAAGATATGGCACCATTTTGAAGTTTTTACAATATTGTATATGGTTTTAATTATCACGTTTCTGAAGCCAAATTTCTTGTTCTCAAAAAGGGTAAAACAACATTCAGTTAAAAACGGTAGAAATGAGATATATTTTGAGTTACAAATTGGTCGCATTTTTTATTTTTCCAATATTTCGATTTTGAGATCTTACACTCTTTATAGAATAAATCGTTCTATTTTTTTTTTACAATTTTTGGTCTCCCTCTGTTAATAACTGTGGATAATATAATTTTTTCCCTATGCAGCGGGCCGTAATTTTTGTAGTTTTTTTAAATTTCGTATCTATAAGATCTGAAGTAATTAATTGTTTGACTAATGAAATAGAAATATTTTTGTATATCAATACCCAGGTAGAAAAATGATACATAGTCGCGGAAATATTATATATAATTTCTTCCAATATGTATAAATTATATATAATTTTACCACCTGGGTAATAAAAACTAAAAAAATCACGTGAAAAAGTGTAAATAATGTTTATTTTTCCATTTTAAAGCAGTGACTTGTATTATATGTTATGTTGACAGTGGTGGTGACGTAGTCTATTTACAAGTTTCACAATATTGCCTCCTTTTGTTTCAATAACGCTTTTAGAATAATTTAACTTTCACAACTCACAACTTTCAGGTTCAAAATATTTAAAATTCTTTAATTTTTAACGGTGACACTTATCAATAATATTTCTCATCTTTAAAATCTCTATAATTTCAATTTATAATTAAGCTGCCGTATATCGCATAAGGGCACATATATTTTATCGGTTCGAGCGGGATGAGTTCTCGTAGTTTTCAAAATTTGTTTAGAACATTAATTTTTGGAAATTCAATTAATGTAAGAAATTTTCTTGAATTCAGTAAAAAAATATTTTCAGAAAACTTCTTTCTGTCCTGTCAGGATTCATTTGCGCTCGCGCCGGAAAAATGTATCTGCCCTTATTCGATCCGGCAGCTCAATTATAGTTTTAAATGCGCAATTCTTGTAAAACAGTTTAATCTTTGAGGCTTTGAAACGAAACTTTTGTTGCTTCTAAAGTAAATAGGTAAAAAATAGAGGGTTCACAATGGAGGTCAAAATAATTTTTACTTTTTTTTTTAATTAAGGGTTCTTTTTACATTCTCATCATAATGAGAAGGTATTGATTTTATGTGAAAAATGACTTTTGTGGATTCCATCAATAGTCGACGTTTTGAGCCCCCTTGAGTCATAAAAAAAAGTTTTTACGTCGGTGTCTGTCTCTCGACGTTGTCGTCGTCTTTGTCGTCGTCTGTATACCGGATAACTTTTGAAAGACTAATCGGATTGGATTGTGCTTCAGCACTTACTTTCAGGAATCAAAAAGAAAAAGATCGAGTTCGTTGACCAGCTATTTTGGATAGAAATTCAAAATGTTGAAGCATTTTCAAAATTTTTTGGACCGTTTTTTTCAAAATTCAGAAATTCCATGGACGGCTATCCGTAGTACTAAAAAATTCAAACAATTTATCCTCACGACTTTTTTCGATGAAAAATAAATTGTCAGAGTTATAGCAATTTCAAAATAAATAAAAAATTAACATTTCAAGCGAAACAAAGTACGATATGAAAAAAAGTCAGAAGAAGAAAAACCTTACTGTTTGAAAGCCCTACATTATTATCAAAATAACCATTTGAATTTTCTTGAAAAATCGAAAATTCAAATTTTGATCGCACAAAAAATAATAAAAAATCGAAAATCTCATTTTGCTGTCAAAATATACAAGGTACGGAAAAAAATTATTGAATAAAAGTTATTCACCCTAAAAGGAGCTACAAATTTTTTATGAATCATTTTTTGATAGGATGCGTAGTTGCTGTTTTATTCGTAAAAAACAACATTAAAAATTAAATTTTTGGACAAACGACATAAGCTATGAAAAATATGAATAGACGAAAGTTGCTCTTCCAAAAAAGATTAAAAACTCATCCAAATTTGTCATCAATAATTTCTTGATATGACGCGTAGTTTTGTTTTAATCGTAAAA
>JAABKJ010012331.1:0-10544 GCA_011634705.1 Andricus grossulariae
ATAATTATAAAAATTTAGGACCAGAGCCGCGTTTCTTAGTGCTTCTTATTTATTATCCCAAATTTTCAACTCGATATAGCTATTCGTGTGAAAATATATTTACAAATGAAAAAAGTGTCGGTAAGGTAGGAAGCCGGTCACGTGACCCACTCGTCACATGGCCTTAAGGGTAGACATTTATTTACGATACTACAATTTTTATAACCCATCTAAAATACAAAATTTGGATTTCCGTGAAAAAATAAAAGGATCAATAAATAAGATTTTTCAGGGTGGCCACTGGACCGAAATTCCGGAAAAACCAGGGAATAGCGATGAATTTATTTTCTGAATGAAAATGTTGCACATTTTTTGAAGAAAAATCTATACAATTAATTAGATTTCATTTGTTTTAAATGTTAAGTAATTTTTTACTTTTTCAATCATGAAATCATTCAGTTTAAAATGCATAATTCTAAAATCTTTTGCTTAAAAAAATTTCCAGCTCAGATCTTCATTTTTAAAAATACATTTTCAATTCAAAGAATTTCGAAATTCAGTTTCGAAGACTTAATCATTTGAAAACTAAAGCTTTGGAATTTAACAATTTTGAATAAAAAACGTTTCAAGTTGAAGTGTTTCAATTCGAAAGCCTTAGTAGTTAAATAAATTTAAACGTCTGATAGAAACTTAATAAAAAAATTACAAATTTTAAAATAATTTCAAATTAATAAATTCATAATTAAGTGCTTTTATTCAATTTGAAATCATATTTAAATCTTGTTTTAGTCTAAAATATTCCATTTTTAACCCATTCAATTTGAAATTTTCTGATTGAAATAAAAAGAAAATTTGTATAATATTTATAAATATTTGATTGTTAATTTGAAATAAATAATTGTGATCGAATATTCAGAACTTAAGAACTTGAAACTAAATTATTTAAAATAGAAAGCATTAAAATTAAAATGTTGAACGTTACAAATTTAATTTTCCCATTTAAAAAATGTCAAATTGGTAATTGAAAGTATTGCATTTTGATCTATAAATAATAATTTGTTAATTATTAACTTGAAACGACTTAAAATTAAAATAATTCAACTTAAAAGGTTTTATGCATAAAAAAAAGGTTCGAATTTCACAATGCTAATTTTAAATGAAAGACAGGAAATTTTTGTATTGCATTTTTTATTAAGTATGAAACAAGAAAATTTTAGTTTTTAATTTTTATTAAATTGGTAGAAGTACATTTTATATTGTTAAGATTTGCGTCGACTAAGAAACGAAAAAATTTTGATTTTTAATATTCTATGAATTGGAAGGAAAATAATTTTTTATTTTCAACATTTTTATTTAGTTGGAAAGAAGGAAATTTTGTTTTTCAACTTTTTTGAATTGGAAGAGGCCCTCTTTTGTTTTTATAATTTTTATTGAGTTAGAAGGGATGGGTATTTATTTTTTTCTGAATTGGAAAATATAATTTTTTTGGTTCTTTTTACATTTTTATTGAGTTTATTGTGTTAAAAGGGAGGGAATTTTGATTATTTTTTATTCTGAATTAAAAAAGGCCTTTTTTTCTTTTTATCATTTTGATTGAGTCGAAAAGTGAAACTTTATATTTTAAATATTTTTTTTTTTTAATTGGAAGAGGGTAATAGAAAATTTGTTATCAAAATTTGAAATTTTGAAATAGTTCTACTTTCAATTCTTTAATTTAAAGTTCCATATTTGCGAAACCTTTAAAATGTTTATAAAATCTTTGTGAAATATTCAATAAATTATTTAAATCGTTGAAATTTCGTGCAATCTTTGTCAAATCTCTGAAATATTTGAAATCTATGTGAAATCTTTTGAAATCCTTATGAAATCTTTTGAAATCTTTGTTAAATGTTTTGAAATCTTTATGAAATATTTGTGAAATCTATGACATATTTGCGAATTGCAATATTTATGAAAGCTTTGTGAAATCTTTTTAAAACTTGCGAAATATTTGAAATATTTGAAATCTTTGCTAGCTTTTTGAAATCTTTATGAAATCTGCGAAATCTTCATGAAATCTTGGATATCTTCCTGAAATCTTTTGAAATGTTTGTGCAATCATTGAGATTTTAGGAAACCTATGTAAAATTATTGAAATATTTGTGAAATGTCTGGAATCTGTGAAATCTTTTAAAATCTATAAAATCTTTGAAATCTTTCAAAATTTTTGAAATCTTTGTGAAACCTTTGAAATCTTTATAAAATCTTTGTCAAATCTTTTATATCTTCATTAAATATTTTGAAATTTGTGTGCAATCATTGAAATCTTTAGAAATCTTTTTAAAATCATTCAAATTTTTGTGAAATATTTGAAATCTGTGAAATCTATTGAAATCTTGGAAATCTTAGTCAAATCTTTGAAATCTTTTATATCTTCCCGAAATCTGTTGAAATTTTTGTGCAATCATTGAAATCTTTAGAAATCTTTGTAAAATCATTCAAATCTTTGTGAAATATATGAAATCTGTGAAATCTTGGAAATATTTGTGAAACCTTTGATATCTTTCAAATCGTTTCCAATCTTAGTCAAATCTTTGAAATATTTGAAATCTTTATGAAATCTTTGTGAAGTATTTTTGAACTTTGTGCAATAATTGAAATCTGTGAATTCTTTGTGAAATATTTGTGAATCTTTTGAGAAAGCTTATGAAATCTTTGAAATCCTTTACAATCTTTGCGAAATATTTTGAATCTTTGTGAAGTCTTTTGAAATCTTTGATATTTTCCTGAAATATTTTGAAATGTTTGTGCAATCATTGAAATTTTTGGAAAACTTTGTAAACGCATTAAAATCTTTGTGAAATGTTTCAAATTTGTGAAATCTTTTGAAATCAACGAAATCTTTGTAATCTTTGTGAAATATTTGATATCTTTAAAACCGTTTGCAATGTTTGAAATCTTCGCAAAATTTTAGAAATCTGTTTGAAATCTTTGAAATCTTTATGGAATCTTTATGGAATCTTTATCAAATCTTTGAAATATTTGATATCCTTCCGAAATCTTTTATAATTTTTGTCCAATCATTGAAATCTTTAGAAATCTATTTACAATCATTCAAATCTTTGTGAAATCTTTAAAATCTGTGAAATCTTTTGAAATCTTTGTCAAATATTTGAAATATTTGATATCTTCCCGAAACCTTTTGAAATATTTGTGTAATCATTGAATATGTGTAAAATTATTCAAATCTTTGTGAAAAGTATGAAATCTTTGAAATCTTTTGAAATTTTTGTGGAACCTTTGTTATCTTTGAATTCGTTTACAATCTTTTGAACCTTTGCGAAATATTTTTAATCATTGTGAAATCTTTTGAAATCTTAAGGAAATCTTTTCAAATTTTTGTGCAATCATTGAAATCTTTAGAAATCTTTTTAAAATCATTCAAATCTTTGCGAAATATTTAAAATCTGTGAAATCTTATAAATTTTGGAAATATTTGTCAAATCTTTGAAATCTTTGATATCTTCCCGAAATCTTTTTAAATTTTTGTCCAATCATTGAAATTTTTGGAAACTTATTAAAATCTTTGTGAAATATTTGAAATCTGTGAAATCTTTTGAAATACATGAAATCTTTTAAATCTTTGTGAAACCTTTGATATCTTTGAAACCGTTTGCAATGTTTGAAATCTTCCCACCATTTTTTTAATCTGTTCGAAATCTTTATGAAATCTTTGTCAAATCTTTGAATTATTTGATATCCTTCCGAAATTTTTTGACATTTTTGTGCAATCATTGAAATCTTGGAAATCATTGTCAAATCTTTGAAATCTTTAATATCTTCCCGAAATCATTTGAAATTGTTGTGCAATTATTGAAACCCTTTTAAATAATTAAAATCTTTGTGAAATGTTTGGAATCTGTGAAATCTTTTGAAATCTATAAAATCTTTGTGAAACCTTTGAAATTGTTTGCAATATTTGAAATCTTTCAAAATTTTTGAAATCTGTGAAACTTTTGAAATCTTTGTGAAACCTTTGTAATCTTTATAAAATCTTTGTCAAATCTTTGATATCTTCATGAAATCTTTTGAAATTTTTGTGCAATCATTGAAAGATTTCGAAATCTTTTTAAAATCATTCAAATCGTTTGCAATCTTTGTCAAATCTTTGAAATCTTTGAAATCGTTTGCAATCTTTGTCAAATCTTTGAAATATTTGAAATCTTTATGAAATCTTTGAACTCTTTGTGGAATATTTGTGAAATTTTTGTGAAAGCTTTTGAAATCTTTGAAATCATTTACAATCTTTGAAATCTTTGTGAAATATTTTGAAATCTCAAGGAAATCTTTGATATCTTTCTGAAATCTTTTGAAATGTTTGTGCAATTATTGACATTTTTGAAAACCTTTGTAAAATCATTCAAATCTTCGTGAAATGTTTGAAATGTTTGAAACCTTTGTGAAACTTTTGATATCTTTCAAATAGTTTGCAATTTCTGAAATGTTTTTGAAATCTGTGAAACTTTTGAAATCTTTGTGAAACCTTTGAAATCTTTATAAAATATTTGTCAAATCTTTGATATCTTCATGAAATCTTTTGAAATTTTTGTGCAATCATTGAAATATTTCGAAATATTTTTCAAATCATTCAAATCTTTGTGAAATGTTTGAAATCTCTTGAAATCTTGGAAATCTTTGTCAAATCTCTGAAATCGTTTGCAATATTTGCCAAATCTTTAAAATCTTCATGAAATCGTTTGAAATCTTTGTGAAGTATTTTAAAATCTTTTCGAAATCTTTAGAATTCTTTGCGAAATTTTTGTGAAATTGTTGTGAAAGCTTTTGAAATCGTTTTCAATCTTTTAAATCTTTGCGAGATATTTTAAATCTTTGTGAAATCTTTGCTAAATCTTTAAAATATGTATGAAATCTTCGATATCTTGCTGAAATCTGTTTAAATTTTCATAAAATCATTGATGTCTTTGTGCACATTAAATGAAAAATGTTCAGTTATGAATATTCGAATTTTGTAATTTCAATGACAGTAAACAAATGTTGCGAACCGGGAAAAAACAGGGAATTTGTTTCCTCGATTAAAACGGCCACCCTGTTTTCGAAAGCAAAATATAAAAACGGTATGGAAAGGTGTTAAAAGAAATCTCCTCGATCCTTAGAGCGATTTCGAAAGATCCTCGATTTATACGGAGAGAACGTTAGAGTCGGACAAGAAGAAAAAAAAGAGAAAGCAAGCAGTCGCGACTGTCTTATTTGCGCGAAGCGTCGAGCGTTTAAAAATAAAAGTAGAAATAAAAATAAAAATAGAAATAAAAATAAAAAACGAGGTAGAGGGCGTTACGCGTAATACGTAAAGGGTTGACACTTTTACAATATTAGTTTGACGGGTCTTTTCACTCCGGTGCACACATTGACTTACTAAGCTCCTCATTTTCCTCAACACCCTCCTTTTCCAGATAAACTAAAGTCAGTTCCTCCATATAAGGCAGTTCAACACGATACAAAATTTCTCTACTGCCTGTGGCGGAAGACAAATCTTAAATAAATAAAGGAGAAACTCGTTGAAAGGCAAGCATGATGAAGGATGATTGGTACTGTTCCATAAAACTAAGTCTAGACTCTTTTACTTTAAACTCAAGTCGGTTCCAAAAGTATAGGCCCCTCACTTTTTTTGATTGCAACTCGCAAAAAAAAATCTCTGAAATGTCTAATAAAAAGCATATGAAAGCCTAAAGTCTTCCAAATGCAGCGACATGCAATATTTTTGGGCATACGGCATGTTATGGGGGTGTTTTTCATACTTTAAACATCCAAGTATGGAAATCATCATTTCTCAGTAGCTAAAGTCACTGGAGATTTTTTATTTAAATGCTAGGGTATGAAATCACTTTCAAATAAGTTGAGGAAGCATGCATAGCATGGATATTATATATGTGCATTTACTTCAAGTCTTTTATCATCCCTTGAATATTTAATCCGGAATATCGACATTTCTTAATGACTAAAATCATAAAAAGTTTGCTGATTAATCTATGAGGATGAGAATCATATTAAAGTAAATAGGAAAGGTGTAGAACGTCAAGGATGTTTTTGAATTTTTCTAGAGGGTTGTTTTATCATCCCTTACTTAGAGAAGCAGAGAAATTAACTTTTCGCAAGGAATAAATCGCGAAAGATCAGGCCTACAGTATCACTTTAAAACATACATGGAAGTGTCCTTTAGGAGGGCTTGCATTATCATTTATTTTCAGGGTAGTTTAATCATGTCTTAATTATTGAAACGAAGAAATCGATATTTTATACGGGATAACGCACCACAGATTTTTTCATTAACATACTATTGATCAACAAAATCACTTTAAAACATACATAGGAAACGTCTTTTGGCAAGATTTTTTTTATTAATACATTGATCAATAAAATCACCTTGAAACATATACACTTATACAGGTAGCGTTTTTTAGCAGGATTTGCATTTATTGTCAGGGTCGTCTAATCATCCCCTAATTATTAAAACAAGGAAATCGATATTTTATACGAGATAAGGCACCAGAGCGATGATTAGATGACTCTGACAATAAATACTATTGTAAATCCTGTTAAAAGACGCTTCCTATATATGTTTAAAAGTGATTTTGTTGATCAACTGTATGTTAATAAAAAAATATGTGGTGCGTTATCCCGTATAAAATATCGATTTATTTGTTACAATAATTGAGGGATGATTTAGCTACCCTTAAAATAAATTATAATGCAAGTCCTCCTAAAGGACACTTCCTATATGTATGTTTTAAAGTGATATTGTAGGCCTGATCTTTGGTGATTTATTCTTCACAAAAAGTTCATTTCTCTGCTTCTCTGAGTAAGGGATGATTAAAAAACCCTGTAAAAGAATTCAAAGACATCCTTGTCGTTATACACCTTCCCTATTTACTTTAATATGATTCCTATCCTCATAGATTATTCAGAAAACCTTTTGCGATTTTAGTTATTAAGAAATGTCGATATTCTGGATTAAATATTCAAGGGATGATGAAACAATCCTTGAAGTAAATGCAAATACTTAATATACGCGCTATGCACGCTTCCTTTACTTATTTGAAAATGAATTCATACCCTAGCATTCAAATAAAAAATCTCCAGTGACTTTTGTTACTAAGAAATGATGATATCCATACTTGGATGTTTAAAGTATGAAAACACCCCCATAACATGCTATATACCCAAAAAAATCGTTAATATTTCTACATCTTAGGTATGAAAATTTTGTTTCGGTAAGACTGATAGTCAAAATGTTAAACTTCTAGCAAAATCTAACAAAGAGTTTGGGAGGAAAAAAAACTGTCACGAAAATAAGCATTTTTCTATTCAAATACATATAAAAATTGAAACTTTGACCATTTTTTGTTAAAAAACTGTCCATTTTCCTTACTTTTTTTTTGGATTGTGGCTTTGCAGGTTTGAAAATACGAAAAAAAATTAGATTAAAAATTTTTCACAAAAAGCCACTTACTGTATACATTTGGTGCGTGGTCCTTTCTATAGGGTATACTGAAAATTATACGGCAGGTTCCCCTGCGGATCTCAGATCATGTTTGCAGGTAAAAATGATGCGACATTGGTACTTCCAAACTAAGTTCTTTAACAATCGTTTCCTTAAAAGAATTTCGAAAAAATATATATATTGAACTGTCTTCATTAAAATATATTTTGAGCGTTGTATAAGAGCAATAATTAATCAAAGTGCAAAGCTGCTTAGATGTTACATATTGATTTGATAATGTCTGGAACGATCGCATGAAATAATGTTTAATTTTGATCAACTCTATAACTCGGAGAGATGCAGAGATCTGATCAGAGAGTTGCGACGGCTGTACCCAGAATATTCTGTCAAAATGGTTGTCATGATCATCGATGCTCTCGGCAAGGCAGTGCAAAGCGTTCACTGGACCTTATCCACATGCCAGCAACATGCTGAGTCACTTTCGCGTATAGTATGCAAAGAGCAGTCATACTTAGGTCGTTCCGCGTCCTTAAGGGAGACAAGTCTCTTGTCAGTCCGTCTTATTGAATCTATAGAATGATAGCTGGTGAGAAACGTACCATGAACGCAATGCTTGGCCATTATTAACCAATGATATACGGGGCTTAACAATTGCAACTAGGCACCTGCTACCGGTAGAATTCTGAGTTATCCCGTTTAAAAAAAATCGATTTCTCTGCAATTATATACATATATATATTATTCCTGGCACAAAAGCGTGCATACTAAGAGATATGATGACAGTAAAAAACCTGAGTGTTCTGGAGGTCATGGAAATCTTGTGCAAGGTTAAACTAAGAACAATTTTCCCAAGAATCATAATTTGTAGCAGATTGGTGGAGCGTTGAAATTCAACGGGCGTTACTTTACAGAGTTCAATCTTCAAGAACTAAACTGTCGGACGGTTGTGCCAATTTTTATTACCTCCCGTTATTGTCGCAGCTCCGGCTCGTAAACATAATTACGTCTCAGAGCTTTATTTGCTCTTTTTACGCCTGTCGGTTGGTATTCCTGTTACCTTTTACGACCGTGGCCTATCTCTGTCAAGGTATGTGAAGTTATTAAGAAGCGATGCTATTTCCCTTGGAGCGCTTCCCGTACTTGCGAGCATTTTAAGCGCTCATCTGCACCTCGTTACAAACAGAGCGAGTATTATTAACCAGATCATTTACGCGTGCGAGCGCTGAGACGTCTAATACTCATGTATAATTAAAATAGTTTTTGTTCCTGAACGGTATAGAGCCAAAAAGAGACTACTTACCGAGCAGGTAGAATGATTTTTGAGAAAAGTTCTCGAGAAATAATATCTATAAATAATTAGTAGGTCTAACGTTTTTCTTCATTTGATTATAGTATTCACGTTTCCTTTCGTAGAGGATCACACATTTTTACGTGACCTTAAAGTTTTGAAATTATTACTGTCGTTGAAAAAAGTGGCAACTGAAATATTCTAATCAATTAATCAAATTAAGCATACTACTAATATTAATAATATTTTGTGAATCGATAGTTACAAAAATCAAGGAGAAGAAAGACTGGAAAGCCTTTAAACTCGTCATATATCAGTGTACACGTGAAGCAACTGTAGTATCTTTATTGTGATTAGACTACGTTTTCAGCGAACAATCTTTATTTTTTACACATTCTTTAAAGTAAAAAAAGTCTGTAAGTGCAGACCAAGTGCTACCAAGCTCGAGATAACGCATAGCTGCTTCTTACACTTAACGCGATACAAGTCGCTAGGCGGCGGAGAACTTATGACGCGGTATATCGATATAGATTTCTATACGATAGTTCGTAAAGAAAATTCACGTCGCAAGTTTCATGCAGCTCAAATCAACCTAGACGATTCACGATACTTATCTCTCAAACTGCCCTATCGGAGCTGGTGAAACGCTTCACCATGATGCGCGACTAATCATTTTACTGCCTCCTGTATAATCTCCTTCCATGGTGGTATATAATAACGATAAACAACCGTTCTATCTATAGGTATCAGGAAGGTCAGCCCAGAGAATATCAATGATATTTTATTGACAGTGCTTTAACATCAACGAAGTGAATATGTAATTTACTATTGTGCAATGAAAGTGAATTGAGACAAAGAGGAAAGAAAATAAGTAGACGGTAGGAGGTACTTCAAATGCTGTATTAGAGACCATTCTAGCGAGTAAGTTTAGAATGCAATAATCGTGGAATTTCTTGCAAAAAATCGAGAGAGAATCGAGTATATGAAATAAATATTTTGGCACAATTAGCACATGAGAGTGCACTGTAATCGTTCAAAATATCAATCTGCATTTTCAAACAGATTCGTAACCAAACAGTTCTAAAGTGATACTATTTTGTTGGCATCTATTTGTGTAACAAGGCTAGTCCAGCAAAAATGCACAAATTTACCCTGGCAAAAGTTTAAGATAGAAGTTAATTTTTAATCCATCCGAACTATTACGAAGAATTAAAAAATCTACACGCAATCCAATTCGAACCAATCCAAAACCAATCCAAACCCCCTTTCAATACTATTCAGTCCATACCATTCAGCTTTAAATTTAAATTTATCATCATGAATCATCGTGAAAGTATTAAATCTATAATCCGATATATGTTTTGATGCTACACGTATGTGTGATTGTGAGGCAAACTTGAACGACTAAACTGTTAATCATGTCCACGGTGCGGCTGAAACAAATTTTAGTCAAAGTTCTGTACATATGAGACTTTCTTGTTGAAAGTTGTTTGGCATCTCACAGTTATTGTGCAGTGAAAATTAAAATCATTCACAGAGGGCATTTTGAAATAACCCGTTTTTTTCTATTACTGATCGGATCAAAAATATTAAGTTTGAATGCATTAGTTCTATTTTTAAACAGCTAGTTTAGACAATCCTCAAAGAATGTGGTGCAGGGGAGACACTAGTTTATATATGGGAAAGAAATCAGTTAAGATGTTTCGGACATCTTGAAAGAATGAAAGATGAACGGTTGACCAAACAGGTGTATAAAGGTAAAGTAAATGGCAGAATGCC
>JAABKJ010012332.1:0-10544 GCA_011634705.1 Andricus grossulariae
AATTTAGAAGCTTTGTATGTGATATATTTTTCTATCGATTAATACATTTTTTGCAATTACATGTACAAAATTGGTTTCACTTTGTCATTTCGAGAGAAGTGATTTCAGAGAACTGCTCTTAAAAAAGTTTCACTATTTACATTGAATATCCATAGGATATTTATGAACATTTCCAAAAAATGCAATGCACTATTTCTTAAAATAGTTTCAAAACATACATTGAAGTTTCAATAAGGCTATTTAAATTTCAGTATTGCATGGAATTTTAATGAGTTTTTCACTAACCGTAGTGTAAAAAGCTTCACTAACATTTTCATGACATTTCATGAACTTACTTCTAACAGTGTGAATAAAATTCTTCCATTTGCCTGGAATATTTAAAAATGTGTAAAGAAAGTCATTCTTTTTGGTTTATAAATTTAACTATTTGTTTGAAAATTAACTTTTTTGTTGAAAATTCCTATTTTGTTGGAACAATCAAATTTTTCGTTGAAGCAACCAAAATTTGTTGGATTCAACCAAACTTTCATGTTTATCCAAGAAAACAGTTTTTTTGGTTCAAGGAACATTTTTTTCTGAAAGTTCCTCGTAACGTTACCCTCGTTCACGACATTAGTTTCATCATACCCTCTCTCCTAAAAAAAGTAACGTGTAGCCCAAAATTCTCCTAAAACAGGGGAACTAGGGCGATTTTTCATGAAAATAGGGGAATAATAGGGGGGAAAATTCTTTTACATAAAATTAATGTCAAAAAACATTAACATTAAATTATGTAATACATTTATCTGATCGATAACCACAATATCAAAAATATAAAATGATTAATCTTCAACCAAAAAAATTATTTTTAACCAAATACTTGATTCTTCAACTAAAAATATGAATTTTTAACAAAAAAGTGAATTTTGAACCAAATAGTTTAACTTTATACCAAACTGTTTAATTTTGAAGCCACCTAGATAAATATTTTATAAGGCAGATTAATTTTCAAACAAAAAGTTGCGTTTTTAACCACTAAGGATACATTTTCAACCAAGAAGAATTATTTTCTACCAAAAAGAAAAATTTTCAATAGAATTCAAGAATTTTCAACAAAAAAGTTCATTTTCAAACAAAAAAATATGACTTTTCTACCATCAAAAATGAATTTTCAACTCGTTCAATTAAACGAAAAAAACAAACAAATTTTGAACAAAATAAATGAATCCTCAACAAAATAAATGAATTTTCAATCAAGAAAGATGAATTTTGAACCAAATAGTTGAATTTTGAACAGAAAAAGATATTTTTTGAGCCACAAACTGGAATCGTCAAATTTTCAGTTTAAAAAATTAATTTCCATAAAAGAACAAATTTTCAATTAGTGGAATTCCACCAAAAAATACAACTTTTTAACCGAATAGTTGAATCCTCACCCAAAGCGATGAATTTTCAATAAAAAAAATTCATTTTCTAATCCAGAAGACGAATTTTCAACAAATTGACATTAAGCTTCTACCAAATGGTTGAATATTCAACGTGTAAAAAGTACATTTTCAACCAACAAGGGAATACTTAAATTTTCAGATAAAAAATTTACATTCTAATAAAAGACAATGAATTTTTAATAGAAGAATTAAAGTTTCAACATAAAAGATGAATTTCCCACCAAGAATATAATTTTTCTACCAAAAAAGATTAGTTGTCAACAAAAAACATCAATTTTAAATTAATAAAATATATTAATTATAATTAATTAATATTAATAAATTTAAATTAATTTCTAACCAAATAGTTGAATTTTCAACAAAAAAGTTATTTCTTAACCAAATGGATACATTTTTAACCAAGAAAAATTATTTTCCTACCAAAAAATGGGAATTTTCAACAAAATACATGAATTTTCAATCAAGTAGTTGAATTTTCAACCAAAAAAGATCAATTTTTAACAAAAAATGCAATTGCTACATTTTTAGTTGAAAAAATTAATTATCAACCAAAAAAACAAACGAATTTTCAATTAAATTTTTAAATTTTCAACCAAAGAGAAGCATCCTTAAACAAAAAAGATAAATTTTTAACAAAGTAGTTCAATTTTCAAACAAATACTTGCATTTTTGACAAAAAAGACTACTTTTTAACAAAATAATTAAATTTTCAACCAAGTAGTAGAATTTTTAAACAAACGAGATAAATTCCGAACAAAAAATGTAATAGTAGACTTTTCAACAACAAAAATTTCGAATTCAACCTAAACAATAAACTATATGTCTTTTCAGATTTCAAAGTCCTTCTATTATTCCAAAAAGCCCAAGGAGGTCGAACTAAAAATATCATTGAGAATCGCTTAGTTCACGTGAATATTTATAGAACTTTCTAAACCTAAAAATAGCATATTACACATAGCAGAAAAAATTCTGCAACTGATGTTAAAGAAACACTTTCGTTGCGCAATAGGTCTCTAAGTATACTTTATGGCTTATAAATATATCATGTATAAATAGAATCGAAGTCACTAAAAATAGCGTAATTGCATTGGACTGAATATTTTAATATCAAGAAAAAATGAGGAAATAGTGGCTAAACTTATGCACATAAATAACAATTAACTACCTAAATGCTCGCGTTATCGAGAATTATACATTGTTGAATTTTATGGCACCGTTCAGCACTGCAATTCATTAACTTTAGTTACACTAAAAAAAATGTCTGGTTATATCAACCAGAATTTTGGTTAAATATGCCCGTACTATTTTTTCTGGTCAGACTAACCAGAATTCTGGTTGAATTAGCCAGAATTCCGTTTAAATTAACCAGAAATTCTGGTTAATTCAACCATAATTCTGGTTAGTCTAACAAAAAAAAATTGTAAGGGCATATTTAACCAGAATTCTGGTTTATTTAACCAGACATTTTTTTGAGTGTAAGCTTTCGCAAATATTTCTATGTATAATAGCCACGATAGTCTTAACAAAGATTGTATCTCCGTCAACATTGCCAATGGGCCATGACTGCGGACTGGAGAAATGTTTTTTCCAGCAAAGCGTTACGCGTACTCCTTTCTATAGAAACGCCTGGCACAAATTCTTTAGTGGCGGCCTTGCGCGACACGTTACCTACAATTAGAAAAGATCTTGGCATTTTTGCAGGAAAGTGTGTTCGAGATAATCATAGAAAATAACTACTTTGAGCTGATTCAACTTCAAGAAAGAGTTATTTAACTTTATACGAATTAAAGGATCCTCCTTGACGAACGTATAGTCGTCACAGGAAATGTTACTTCGTCCAAAATTCTCTTAATTTTGCGAAATAAGGTGATTTTTCAAGAAAATAGGGGAATATATGACACATGATGACTTTGTGAAGCTCTTCGCCTGAGGTGATTGCTAGAGAGATTGATCACCTACTTGTGTCGGAGCGGTGTTGCGGAACGAACGTGTTAGTTAAATAAGCAACACGCAAATTCTAGATTGATCTAAAATTGATACCTCTCCTTTTATACCTTTTCTCATATGAATTGCTTGATCTCCGGCTGTATTACAAGGCTAAAACCAAATGAGTTACGCTTACAGAAGAAAGATGACTTTTCTACCTTAAAAGATGAATTTTCAATCCGAAAAGACAAATTCTGAATAACAAGACATTAATTTTTAACCAAATAGTTACATTAACGACCAAATAGTTGAAATTTCAAGCAAAAGTGACAACTATTCAACAAAATAGTTGAACTTTTAACCGAATAGTTAAAATTGCCAACCAAAAAATCGATTTTTTCGAAGACAGGTGAATTTTAAACAAAAAATTTAATTTTCAACCAAGGCAGATAAATTTTCAAGCCAAAGAGACGAATTTTTTAAAATGCAATTGAATTGTCAACCTGAAAAGTTGAATTTTCAACAAAAAAGTTCATTTTCAACCAAGAAAGATGAGTTTTCTACCATGAAAGATGAATTTTCCACTAAAAGACGATATTTTAACCAGTTGAATAGAACGAAAAAAAAACAAACAGTTGAATTTTCAAATTAAAAAGTTATTTTTTTTAACACAAAATGGAATCGTAAAATTTTCAGTTTAAAAAATTAATTTTCAAAAAGCAAAAACGAATTTTCAACTAGTTGAATTCAAACAAAAAAAAAACGATTTTTTAGACAAATAGTTGAATCCTCAACCAAAAAGGTGAACTTTTAACAAAATACATGAATTTACTACTGAATAGTTGATTTTTCCACTTGAAAGGATACATGTCCAACAAAAAATAAAATAATTAAATTTTCACATAAAAAATTAATCTTTGACAAAAAAAAGAAGATTTTCAACAAAAAAGTTAAATTTTCAAACCGAAGAGGTGAATCTTAAAAAAAAAATGTTAACAAAGTTAAATTTAAAGATTTAATTAAATAAATTAATTAATTAAATTTCAAAATACAATTATATTTATTAATTTTTTCTTCTTAATTATTAATTAATTTCTTAAAAAATTAATTTCTTCAATTTTAAAATAAACTTTAAACAAATTTAATCTTTTTTGGGTAAAAATAAACTTTAAGCTTTCTACCAAGTAGTTAAATTTTCAACAAAAAAAATGAATTTATCACCAAAAAAAATATTTTACACCAAAAAAGACAAAATGCAACAAAATACATCAATTTTCAAAAAATTGTTGAATTTCGAAGCCTAACACACGATTTATTATTTCTTATATTTATTATTTTATATTATTACATTGATTATCAATTATTTTGCCTTGAAAATTCAACAAGTTGGTAGAAAATTCAACTATTTGGTTGAAAATTCGTCTTTTTTTTTGAAAATTCAACTATTTGGTTACAAATGTATACATTTTGATGAAAATTCGTCTTTTTTGGTAGAAAATAAAAATTTTTGGTTAAAAATACCACTGTTTGGTTGAAAATTAATCTGTTTTGGTTGAGGATTCAACTATTTCTCTGTAAATTCGTCTTTCTTGGTTAAATTATATTGTGTTTTATTTAAATTTGTCTTTTACAGTAGAAGATTAATCTCCTTGGTTAAAAATTCATCTTTTTTTACTTGAAAATTCTACATTTTGGATAAAATTTGTTTTCTTTATTGGCTGAAAAATCTTTGTTTCTTGTGAATTCAAGTACTTTGCTGAAAATTCTTCTTTTTTGGTTCAATTTAACTATTTTTGATTTAAAATGAAAATTTTCCTTTGGTTAAAATATCAACTATTATATTTTTTGTTGTGAGTTTATCTTTTTTGGCTGCGAATTAGCATCTACTTTGAAACTTGAACGACTCTATTAATTAATAAGAAAAATAAGATTTGACTAAAATCTCCTCCCCGCAAATCGTCTTAACGTATTTTTGGATGACCCATAAATAAAGTCACGAAAAAAGTTTAGTCGGCAAAAATTACTTTGGATGAGGGTTTGGGAGGATCAAAACTTACGAACCCTAACAAGTGTGGGTAAGCAGTTCAAAATTTCAGAAAAAAAAAAAATAATAATAAGATCTGATAATTAAGATGGTCAAATTTGTCAAGGAAATTAAGAGGCCTTTAATACTTTATGTACCTGTATTAAAAATGTTCAAATTTTAAATTTGGTGTCTTAAATCTCGGGGTGGTGGAGGGGTAGTGTGTAAATCTCACCCCCTGGATCCGCCCTTGGCGGTATCTGCATCCAAATTTTGTCGGGAAGCTTGCTCACCTGCTTTGGCCAAGTTCACTTCTTCCTGATTGTTTATTTTCTTTTATGAATAATTTTTATTAAAATTAAAAGCCCATTTAAACATAAAATAATGTTTACTTGAAACTGCTGGAACAGTTTGGAACAAACAAGCGAACATGGCCACGTCAGACTCACAAGTATTTATCTTGGCTGGGAGAAAGTGTACCACATACTAACATGCGACAGTGAATAGATTCTTGCAACTTACTGACCGACATTCCATAGAATTGCACCACTAATAATAAGTATGACGTCATTGGTCCGTAATTGGATCCTTATTTTAGAAAAAGTTACTCGTGTATTGTTTTCATTAAACTTAATATTTGCTTCTAAACAATGATGAAACAATAATTTCTCAGCTAAAATAATTAATTTTCTACTAAATAGTTGAATTTTCATGAAAATAGCCTAATTTTTTACCAAATTGTTGAGTCTTAAAGCCAAAAAGATGAATTTTCTATTAAACATTTGAATTTTCAAACAAAAATATAAATTGTTAACTAAAATGATGAATCTTCAACAAAAAAATTAAATGTTCAAAAAGTAGTTTAACTTTAAACCAAGCAGTTGGAAATTCTACTATTTAGTTGAAAAGAACCTTTTTTGTTGAAAATTCAGGATTTTGGTTTGAAAATACAATTGTTTTGCAGAAATTTCGTCTTTTTGGCTGGAAAATTCAACAATTTATAGGATTTTTTTTTCTTTATTGGTTGAGGATTTAGCTCTTTTGTTGAAAATTAATCTTTTTTGGTTGAATTCAAGTATTTTTAATTTCAAATCAAAATATTTTTTGGTGGAAATAATGTCAACTATTATATTTTTCGTTGAGAATTTTATTCATCTATTTTTGTTGAAAATTCATGTATTTTGATGAAAATTTCTATTCCTTTGTTGAAAAGTGTTGTTTTTGGTTTGAAATATCATCTCTTTTGGTAGAAAAAATTTTATAACCGGTTCAACTATTTTGTTTAAAATTCGTCCTTTCTGATTCAAAATTTAACTACTTGGTTAAAAGTTGAACTACTTTGTTAGAAATTTAGTTGTTTGGTTGAAGATTGAACTGTTTTGTTTCAAATTTGTTTTTATTTTGAGTAGAAAATTCAAATATTTTGGTAGAAACTTAAACTTTTTTGTTGAAAATTAACTTTTTTGATAAAAATTTAACTCTTTTGTTGGAAATTCGTCTTTTTGGTTTGAAATTGGTAAAAAAATTCGACTATTTGTTTGAAAATTAACTTTTTTGTTGAAAATTAATATTATCAGTATAAAATTTAAACCACTTTGTTGGAAATTCATGTATTTTGTCCAACTATCTGGTAGAAAAGTAACTTTTTTTATTACAAATTCATCCCTATGGCGTGAAAATTCTGCTTTTTTGTTCAAAAGTGTTCTTTTTTGTTTGAAAATTAATTTCTTCCGGTAAAAAAATTTCCTCCTTTTTGATCAAAAATAAAACTGCTTGGTTGAAAAATCTGTCTGGAAAATCTTTCTTGAATGTAAATTCAACTCTTCTTTTGAAAAATCATTTTTTTGGTTGAAAATTCAACTATTTTGTTAAAAAGTCATCTATTTTGTTGAAAATACAATATTTTTACTCCACATGTTAGGAGTTTAAAGCGTTTCAAATTGGATCATACGAGAGGTGTTTTTCCCGAATTTGAAAATATTTTAGACCCTGATACTTAAAATTGTTACCTGAATTTCAGAATGGAGTCTCAAATCTAGATAAATTTTACTGAATTTAATCGAACCAATTTCAAGGTATAACAATTATAAGCATTATTTTCTACAGTCATGCAAATAGTATTTTCAACTGTTTTATCAGTCAAAAGTGAGTCGTGATTTGAACTTGAAATTCAATATGAACAATTATTTTTAATGGCTGATGAAAATAAATTCACTAAAACAAGTAATTCTGTCGATCCTGCCGAACAATGCGGAAGAACCAAATTTGTTCAAAATCTGATGCTGTGCATGCCGCGACATGCCGCGTGACTTGTCTATTACTGAATTTGATTTTTATTTATTGTTATTATTATTATACCATTAAGCCATATTCCTTTCGGGATAAGCGTGACTCACTTGGTGAGGAAGTAAATTGTAGGAGGCGGTAAACGGGGGGGGGGGGGGTCTAGATTTTTAGAAGAATCTAGAATTCCCGTGTTGTTTATTTAAATAACATGTTCGTTCCGCAACACTGCTCCGACCCAGGTCGCTGATCAATTTCTCTAGCAATCACCCCAGGCGATGAGCTTCAGAAAGTTATCATGCAAAGGTCTCCACTCGGGCCCATTAGTATTCTAAATATATATTGTTGTTCACTTTTCTGAATACATTGTGTATTTTTTATTTACTTTAACTAATGCCTATTTCTTTTTAAATTATTTTTGTATGAATTATCATCTTAATTATTTTGATTTTTAAATTTAAAAATAAAAAAAGTGCAAAAAGTAACTTTTCAGGTAACTTGAAGTTACTTCATGTAGTAACTGTGACTAGTTACTCAAAAAAAAGTAACTTACCCAACACTGTTGAAAACTTTCACTTCTTCGAAACTATAGTTCGGCACAAAGGCACTTTAGACAACGAATTTGATGCGATAATCGAATCAACTCGGTAAAGAAAACATCGATCAGTAATACCAGCGGTTTCGAGATTTTTTTGCATTAATCGAATCAGCATTCTTCTAAAGAATTTCACTGGGTGTAAAAAAAAAGATTTGCCGAAATGATTGACAAGCACCGTTAAGTTCTTAGCGAGATGCAAGACTCTAATAGAAGACTATAAGATACTTATCGGTATCACGTGGCTATCGTTAGAACAATTTTAATTCCTTTGATATCCTTTTTCAATTGTCATCCTTGTTTTTTTTTTAATTTCAATTATAGCTACAAAAAAAAAACATCACCAATCATCCTAAGTGCGAATTAAAGATTTTATCAATAAAAAAAATGTCTAGAAACATAAAAATAATTAGGTTACTCATTTTGTATCTTGGGAGGAGCATCACATATTTTTTTTAGAAAAGGGCGAAAATTAAAAAAAATTATATAATAACATCTGATAGATACGGTTCTCGTAATAATGAAATCGTGATTTAATTCTTGAAGATAAGGGTATCTAAACACCATCCTGTCATGCAAAATATATATGTTTTCATGATAACAATAAAACTCTGCTATTTATTGGTGAGAAGTATCAAGTTTTGAAAGGCAAACTTGATCGCGGAATTCACTTTCGCCGGTTCACACGCTTGCCGCCCGCTTTTTGCCAAACATCTCGTTATTGTAACAAATTGAAGGAAAGAATCTGAGACTATCTCAGCACCAGATCACAACAACTTCGCAATACGTCAGTATATTTAATTCTTTTTTTATGCGAAATTAAATAAATCACTTTAAATTTGATTTTTCAGGGTGGCCGCAAAACTATTTTTTCAAAATTACCTGTCTATTCGCTGATTTTTCCCTAATCAATTTTTCATTTTCCCTGACTCAAAACAGGAAGAATAGGGTGATTTTTGACGAAAATAGGGGAAATTGTTTAAAGTAAATGTAACGTGGATACCAAATCCCTTTGAATTCCTAAGACTTCCAGTCGAAATATATTGCATTTTCAACGAAATGGGTGAATTTTCAACCAAAAAAGATTTTCTACCAAAAGAGATGAATTTCCAACTCAAAAACAACACGTTTTTAACGAAAGAGTTAAGTTTTCAAGCTAGCAAGTTGGATGTTTTAGAAAACAGTTGACCTTTACTCCCGAAAATATGAAATTTCAATGAAAAAAAGTATATTTTAAATCAAGAAAGACGAATTTTCAACAAAATAGTTGAATTTCCAAGAATAAAAATTAATTTTTGAACAAAAAAAATGATTTTTTAGAAGAGAATTGAATTTTCAACAAAAAAGTTAAGTTTTGACTAAAAAAGCCGAATTTAACAAAACTGTTGAATTTTCAACATAATAATTAAATTCTTGACAAAGCAGTCGGATTTTTAACAAAAAGCTGACTTTTTAATGAAACAGTCGAATTTGCAAACAAAGAAGATTAAATTTCCACCACAAACAGTTGGATTTGTCACCAAATAGCTGAATTTACAATTTACAAAGACGAATTTTCAACCGAGAAGTTTCATTTTTTTATTAAAAGAGATCAATTTTCAACCAAATACATGAATTTTCAACGAAAATTATGATTTTTAACGAAGAAGATATTAATCTTGTTAATTTTCTACCTAAAAAGACAAATTTTCAACTAAATATATGAATTGTCAACCAAAATGACGATTTTTCAACGAAGAAGATTAATTTTTTACCCAAAAAGACAAATTGTCAACTAAATACATGACTTTTTAAGCAAAATGATGATTTTACAACGAAGATTAATTTTCTATCCAAAAGGACAGATTTTTCACTAAATATATCAATTTTAAAACAAAATGATGATTTTCAACGAAGAAGATTAATTTTTTACCCAAAAAGACAAATTTTCAACTAAATATATGAATTTTCAACCAAAATGATGATTTTTCAACGAAGAAAATTAATTTTTTTTACCCAAAAAGACAAATTTTCAATTAAGTACATGCATTTTTAACCAAAATGATGATTCACGGTTGATTATGAACTAATCTATTTAGATTATTACATTTTCCAATTAGAAAAAGAAACAATAAAAAATTTAATGTATTTCTAACATTGTTAATATTTAATGCATTCTTCTTTCAAAAATTGCAATTAAAAAATAGATTTCTTTCAATAAACTGAGGTAAAATTATTAAGACTCATTTAAAAGAATTCTGAAAATATTCATAAGCAAACCCTGCAGATTGGAACAAATCATGTGTTTAGT
>JAABKJ010012333.1:0-10544 GCA_011634705.1 Andricus grossulariae
AGGTTAATTTTATATCTCACTAGATATAAATAGTGAAGCAACAACTACAATTCATTATTTTCTTACCCGAAATCAAAGCACTTAAATTCGGCAAGTTTCATTTTTCAATTTGAAGCCATAAGTTGGGTATTTCTACAGCTGAATTGCGAGGAACGAGTTTTGCGCAAACAACTTCAAGGTTATTTATTAACTCAATAAATTTAGTTATGAGAAAAACAAGGATGATCTATTGTTTCATTATATACTTGAATTAAAATTAAAATTATTTTGCAAAAAACATTCATTTCTTTATTTATGTAATGCGCAAAAGATGCAGGTGTATATTTATAATTTGATATGAGGGTTAGTGTTTACACAAAGTTTGTTTGTTACAATTGCGCAATATCATATTATGACGCCACCCAGAACATTCCAGAAACTTAGGGGCCAACTATAAACGACGTTACCAATTTCTGACCATTCTTTAGCCCCCTCGTTGACGACAGTTTTATTTTCAAATGCAGGTTAATTTTATATCTCACTAGATATAAATAGTGAAGCAACAACTACAATTCATTATTTTCTTACCCGAAATCAAAACACTTAAATTCGGCAAGTTTCATTTTTCAATTTGAAGCCATAAGTTGGGTATTTCTACAGCTGAATTGTGAGGAACGAATTTTGCGCAAACAACTTCAAGGTTATTTATTATCCCAATAAATTTAGCAATGATAAAAACAAGGATGATTTATTGCTTTATTATAGGTTTGATTTAAAATTAAAATTAATTTGAATAAAAAATTAATTTCTTTATTTATGTAATGCGCAAAAGATGTAGGTGTACAGTTATAATTTGATATAAAGGTAAGCGTTTACGCAAAATTCGTTTGTTTCAATTGTGCAATATCATTTTAAGACGCTATCCAGAATATTCTAGAAACTTAGGAACCATCTGTGAACGACGTTACCAATTTCTGACCATTTTTTAACCCCCTGTCCCCCCTCGTTGACGACAGTTCTTTTTTCAAATGCAGATAAATTTTATATCTCACTAGATATAAATAGTGAAGAAGCAACTGCAATTCATTATTTTCTTACTCGGAATCAAAACACTTAATTTCTACAAGTTTCGTTTTTCATTTTAAAGCTATTAGCAGATAGGCAGAGCCGGTTCTAGAAAATGATTTCTACCTTACCGACATCGTGAACATTCTAAAGATGAAGTGGTACCCGTCCGTGCTAAGTTTCTAAAACGTTCTGGAATGATTTTGCGCAATTATGAGAAACGAATTTTGTGTAAACAACTTCAAGGTCAATAAATTTTGCTATGAGAAAAACAAGGATGATTGATTGATTTTTAAAATAGATTTAATTGAAAAATTCCTTTCTTTATTTATTTAGTGCGCAAAAGATTCAGGTGTACTGTTATAATTTGATATAGGGTAACTGCTAGCGAAAAATTCGCTTCTCACAATTGAGCAATATCATTTTATGACGTCATTAAGAACGTTCTAGAAACTTAGGGACTGTGCAAAAACTACGTTACCGATTTCTGACCATTTTTGAACCACCTGGCCCACCTTGTTGACGACATTTTTTTTCTATTGCAGATTAATTTTATATCTCACTAGATATAAATAGTGAAGAAAAAACTGCAATTCATTATTTTCTTACTCGGAATCAAAACACCTAATTTTAACGAATTTCGTTTTTCATTTTAAAGCCATTAGTAGATAGGCAGGGCCAGTTATAGAAAAATATTTCTACCTTACTGACATCGAGAAAATTCTACAGCTAGAGTGGTACGTGTCCGTGCTAAGTTTCTATAATGCTCTGGATAAAGTCATTAAATGATTTTGCGCAATTGTGAGAAGCGAATTTAGCGTAAGCAACTTCAAGGTCAATAAATTTAGCTATGAGAAAAACAAGGATGATTTATGGCTTTCTCATAGATAATAGGTTCAATTAAAAAATGCCTTTCCTTATTCATTTAATGCGCAAAAGATGCACGTGTACAGTTATAATTTGATATGAGGGTAAGTGGTTACGCAAAATTCTTTTGTCACAACTACGCAATATGATTTTACGATGCCATCCAGAACATTCTAGAAACTTAGGGACCATCTGTAAGCGACGTTACCAATTTATGATCTTTTTTGGTTTAAAATTGATATGTTTAATTGAAAATTGACCTTTTCGACTCAAAAAGTCAACTATTTTGTTGAAAAATCATCTCTTTAGTTGAGATTTAAACTATTACAGTTTTAGAAGATTATTCTTCTTGGTTAAGAGACCATCTTTTGGGTTGGATGTTTAACTATTTTGTTGAAAATTCATTTTTTTAAGATTCATCATTTTAGTCGAAAATTCAACTATTTGGATTGAAAATTGAAATGTTTTATAGAAAAATCGTCTTTTTTGCTTAAAAATTCAACAACTTCGTAGAAAATTAACTAATTGATTGAAAATGAACTTTTTGTTTGAAAATTCATATTTTTTGTTGACAATTAAACGATTTCGTTAAAAGTTGAACTATTTTTATAAAAATTTAACTATTTCGTAGAAAATTACATTTTCATAAAACAAGATATACAAAATTACATTTTTCGAGTGTACAAGCAAAAAAGAATTTAGTGTAGGAGGGGGTAGAATTGGATGGGATGAGGAATGCAAAGAGAAGAAGAAAGAAGTGAGAAAAGAAAATCGAGAATAGGGAAAAGTAGTGGTGAAGAATATAGGGGATAAAAGAAGGAGTAATATGAGTTCTATAACAAAAAATAGGAGGGAAATAAAAGGTTTGAAGAAGAGGTGGAAAAAGCTAGGACAGAAGAAGAGGTTTGGAAGGTAGAAAATAGAGAGGGAGAGAGAGAGAGAGAGAGAAAGAAAAGAATCAGTATATTCAGATGGTAGAATGGAACAAATATTTTATAAATTTTCTAGAAGAGGTAGAAAAGAAAGTTAGGAAAGGAGGAAAAGATGGTAGGGAAAGAGGCGAGGAAGTGGACATAAGGGAACATATATTCAAGGTATTAGGAATAATAAGAGATGGAGAGGCGCCTGGTGTAGATGGGGTTCCAAATGAAGTCTGGAAATATGGGAGACAGAAATAAAGGAATGGGTCATTTGCAATAGAGTATGGAGAGAAGTGGTCAGAGTTATGGAAAGAAGGAGTAGCGGTACCCACAGTAGAGAAAAGCAAAAGAGGAGAGGTTAAAGATTATACGGGAATGACGCTAATGCCAATATTCTATAAAACATATGTAGCTGTTTTATAGGAGAGAAAGGAGGAATGATAGCCATTATTAGAAAGATGGGGAATGCTTGAGGAATAAAAATAAAGGTATAAGATAATAAAAGAGGAAGTAGTAACAAAAAGTATTTAGAAAATGGATGGAGTGAGAGAACATAGATCAGAATAGCAAAACTTAGATTGGGAAACAAGGTAGGGAAGGGATGTATTGGGGAAAGAAAGAGAAAAGAAGATGCAGTATGGGAAGGTTGTAGGAGAAGAATGGAAGATGAAAGAAGCTGTTCAGAGAATGTGGTAAATATTTTAGGTGAGGAAGGATTGTATAATGATATTATTTTTTACAAATATAAAAAACAAGAAGGATTGCGCTGATTGTGCGTAGCCTGAGTAAAAAAGGAATCGGCGCTTAATTTACCGGTATTGCTATAAATTATAGAAAAAAGTTCCAAAGGCTTGACTTTCTTTAATTTTATTTATGTCCTTAGCAGCAGCCTCGAGATGAAAATCATGCAGGCGCTTTTCTTGAGAATAATAAGGAGTCTACTTGAGATTGTTTACATCATTTCCCCATAAAAATTCTGGGAAATAATCGCGCTCCCGTGGCTTTTTTTGCGAAATAAAAAAAATATATAATAGCCGACCCGTAAGGGATGCGTCTGCGACCGAGAGGGCGAAGCACCCGAAGACGAAGTATTCTCATTATACTGCGTGATTTATGCGCGTGCCACCTTGCCGCCGGGAGATTTTAGGTTAGAGGCAAAGTTAAAAGAAAAATAAGGCTTATGGGGTGTAAAGTCGCGGAGAAGTAGGAGGGCGACTTTTGACATTAGGCAGCAAAGTCACGTCGAACGCACTTTGCCCGAAAGTTATTCACGATTTGCCTAAAAGATTATTGGGAAGCTTTCATTCCGGACAATAAAACTAGACATCACAAACAAATGTACCTTCGATCGGGGTAATTATGGATCAAAATTCGCAGCTGCGTCAAAAATCAGAAAATGTACTCAATACACCTGCATCTTTTGCGCATTACATAAATAAAGAAATGAATGTTTTATTCAAATTAATTTTAATTTTAATCTATAATAAAGCTAAGTTTCTAGAATGTTCAGGATGGCGTCATGAAATGATATTGCGCAATTGTAACAAACGAATTTTGCGTAAACACTTACCTTTATATCAAATTACAACTGTACACCTGCATCTTTTGCGCATTACATAAATAAAGAAGTGAATGTTTTATTCAAATTAATTTTAATTTTAATTCAAACCTATAATAAAACAATAAATCATCCTTGTTTTTCTCATAGCTGAATTTATTGAGATAATAAATAACCTTGAAGTTGTTTACGCAAAATTCGTTGCTTACAGTTCAGCTGTAGAAATACCCTACTCATGGCTTCAAAATGAAAAAGGAAACTTGCCGAATTTAAGTGCTTTGATTTCGATTAAGAAAATATGGGACATTGAGAGTCTTCTGAAGATATCCCGCGAATGGCATTCAAACAAAAAATTTTACTTCGAAGTTTTTAGTAATCAAAGTTTGATCCATATTTACAAACGGATGGGGTAATTGTGGATCAAAATTCGCCGCTTCGTCAAAAATCACAAAATGTACTTAATTTTTCTTGCAAACTATATAATTTGTTTTTAAGTGTTTTTTGAAGATATCCTGCGAGTGAAAGTTAAACCAAAAATTCTAATTTTAAGTTATCAATATTAAAAGTTTGATCCGTATTTACGCTCTCGATGGGGTAACTATGGATCAAAATAGTTTTTGGTTAAAAATAATATTCTTGATTAAAAATTCACCTTTTTGTTTGAAAGTTGATCAATTTTGTTAAAGATTTTTCTTAAAATTAATATTTTTTATTCGAAAAACCAACTATTTCTTCAAATTGTTATGCAGTTTGTGAAAATTGATCTTTTTTGGTAGTAATTAACCTTGTTCGTAGAAGATTTATCTATTTGGTTGAAAATTCGTTTTTTTTTTGTCAGATATTAATCGTCTTGGTCAAAAATTCATCTTTTCGGTTGAAAATTTCAACTTTTTGGTTCAAAACTCAACTACTTTGTTAAAGATTGATTTTTTTTATTAAAGATTCATCATTTCCTTTGAAGAATCATCTCGTTGGTGACAAATTAAACTACAATGTTGAAAATTCTTTTTTTTTTCAGTTAAAAATTTTTGTTGAGATTTTATCTTTTCTAGTTGAAAATTAATATATTTTGTTGTAAAATCGTTTTTTTAGTAGAAAATTAATCTTCTTGGCTGGAAATCCATCCTTTTGGTTGCAATTTGAACTATTTAGGTAAAAATTTTTTTGTTCTTGAAAATTAAAATATTTTATTTGAAAATTACACTATTTGATTGAAAATGCAACTATTTTTTTTGAAGTTTTTTTTTTTTTGTTGAAATTTCCACTACTTCCTAAAAATTCAACGACTTTTTTTAAAATTCATCACCTTATTTCAAGAATTACCTCCTTTGTTGCAAATTAAAATTTTTTGTTGAAAATTCGTAAGTAAAAATCGTCTTTTTGGTAGAAAATTAATCTTTTTCATTAAAAATTCATCCTTTTTTTTGAAAATTTAACTATGTAGGTAAATCTTTTGTCGGTTAATGATTCATTTCTTTTTTATTTGAAAATTTCACTATTTGGTTGAAAATTCATGAATTATTGTTAAATGTTTTAATTTTTTGTTTGTATTAATTTAATTTTCTTCCTAGAAGATTCATCTTTTTGGTGAAAGATTCAAATAATTTGTTAACAATTAGTTTTTTTTCTGGTTGAAAATTATTATTTTTTGACTGAAAATCTAATTATTCAATTTTTTATTAAAAATTAACCTACTCGTTTGAAAATTCATGTATTTTGTTGAAAATTCATCGGCTTGGGAGAAAATTAATCTTCTTAGTCAAAAATGATCTTTTTTATTCAATTAGAAGATTCATCTTTTTGGTTGAAGATTTAAATATTTTGTTAACAAATAGTTTTTTTTCTGGTTAAAAATTATTATTTTTTGACTGAAAATGTAATCTTTTTAGTTTAACTTCATTTTTGGTTGTTATTGAAAATTCAACTATGTAGGTACATTTTTTTTTTGGTTAATGAATAATTTCCTTTTTATTTGAAAATTTCACTATTTGGTTGAAAATTCATGAATTTTTGTTAAATGTTTTAATTTTTTTTGTATCAATTAAATTTTCTTCCCAGAAGATTCATCTTTTTGGTGGAAGATTCAAATATTTTTCTAACAAATAGTTTTTTTCTGGTTGAAGATTTTTTTTTTGACTGAAAATGTAATTATTCAATTTCTTGTTAAAAATTAAACTATTCGTTTGAAAATTAATGTATTTTGTTGAAAATTCATCGGCTTGGGAGAAAATTAATCTTTTTAGTTAAAAATTTTTTTTTTTTGAATTAGAAGATTCATCTCTTTGGTTGAAGATTTAAATATTTTGTTAACAATTTGTTTTTTTCTGGTAAAAATTATTATTTGTTGACTGAAAATGTAATCTTCTTCGTTAAAATTCATATTTTTTTGTTGTTGAAAATTTAACTATATAGGTAAATTTTTTTTTTGTTAATGAATAATTTCCTTTTCATTTGAAAATTTCACTATTTGCTTGAAAATTCATGAACTTTTGTTAAAAATGTCAATTTTTGTTTTGTATTAATTTAATTCTCTTCCTAGAAGATTCATCTTTTTGGTGAAAGATTAAAATATTTTGTTAACAATTAGTTTTTTTCTGGTTGAAAATGATTATTTTTTAACTGAAAATGTAATTATTCAATTTTTTCTTAAAAACTAACCTATTCGTTTGAAAATTCATCTATTTTCTTGAAAATTCATCGGCTTAGGAGAAAATTAATCTTCTTAGTTAAAAATGATCTTTTTTATTTAATTAGAAGAATTATCTTTTTGGTTGAAGATTTAAATATTTTGTTAACAATTAGTTTATTTCTGGTTAAAAATTACAATTGTTTTACTGAAAATGTAATCTTCTTAGTTAAAATTTATCTTTTTTGTTGAAAATTCAACCTTTTGCGTTAAAGTCTTAACAGTCTTCTAAAAAATACAATCTTCTAAAAAATATTTGGCTTGAAAATTCAACTATTTGATTGAAAATCCAACTGCTTTTGGTTGAACTTTAATCTTTTTTGTTTGAAAATTCCACTGTTTCCTAAACCGTTAAGTATGGCCGTGCGGTCTCACAGACCACATCGTAATTTCTAAATAATGGAAACCTCATAGGCCGCACGTCCACAGAAGCTACAGAATTATATATTTCTGTTTCAATTTGTTTCAAGTTATTTAAAACGCAAGATGTCACACCCAAACCAACTTGAACTTGATGCAGGTATCCCAGAGTACCGAACGTGGCTCTCCCAGGTAAACTTTACGACCTGTAGCCGTGCGGTCTCACAGACCGCACGGGCTTTGAGACATTTTTCACTGCAAAATGTTATCGTAGCTTCGCTCGAGCATCGAACCGGAACCCTCCGCCTTATATTAGAAGCTACAACCGCAGCCTAATTCAAAAGATAAGATAAGTCGTAAAGTGCATGGTGCTCTGCCTGGCGGCCGGCCTCTCGCGATACTACCGCAGTGTTTTATTGCCCTGTCTATTCTGTCTACTCGCGATCCCCCCCCTCTCTCCTTGGGGGTTTTCTGAGATTTATCGTAAAATTCGATAGATATTGCCAATTACAACCCTCGAGCTCGAATCTTCTCCAGGTCGTCTCGAGAATTTTAAATACGCCGCGCCACCTCGCGCTCACCAAGACGTGACACCTTCCTCTCAAAAATATCATCACAGTCATATCTTTTTTGCCTCGAGGTATTCACCGGAAAAGACTTTCCTTTGTTTAGCCTCTGATTCCGAGAGGAAAATCAGTCCTTTCAGAATTTTCCTATATTTTTCTTCCAATCAGTGACACTTGTAGTCTCCAGCATTTTGCGATTTATTTAACAAAGTGCGAGGTATGAATATAAATGAGAACTTTCAGAAGTCTTCAGGAGCAACTTAGGGCTCATCCGCAAATTACGCAAAATTTTATTTTTTATTTTTACCTCCCCCCCCCCTCTTTCTCTTTCAACCCAATACAATTTTTGAACCAAAAAGTTGAATTTTCTACGAAAATATATGAATTTATAAACAAATTTTTAATTTTAAGTCACAAAGATGAATTTTCTGCCAAGAATATTAATTTTCTACCAAAAAGATGAATTTTTAACAACGTAGTTCAACTTTTAACCAATTAGTTCAATTTTCAAGCAATAGAGATGAATCTTTAATCAAGAGGATTAATTTTCAATAAAAAACGACGAATATTCAAATAAAAAAGAATTAAATCGAATATAGAGAAGTTAATTTTTTAGTTAAAGAAAATTATTTTTTTGATCAACGAAAAAAACGATATTTTTAACAGAATTTTCAACTAAAAAAAAAGAATTTTTAACCAGGAAGATTAATTTTTGCCCAAAAACAGATTAATTTTCACCAAAATACGTGAATTTTTAACCAAATGGTCGAATTTTTAAATAATTATGATTATTTTCGAAATAAAAAATATTAATTTTTAACCAAAAAAGAGGAGTTTTCAACAAAATACTAAATTTCCAACTAAACAAAAATTCAAGAAAGAAGACCAAGAAGATTAATTTTCAACAAAAAGCGACGAATATTTAAATAAAAAAGAATTAAGTCGAAAATGGAGAAGTTAAATTTTTAGTTAAATAACATTATTTTTTTAATTAACGAAAAACACTAATTTTTAAACAGAATAGCTTAATTTTTATACAAGGACGAAGACTCTTGAAATAAAATGATGAATTTTTAACAAACAAAAAAAAAGAATTTTCAACCAGGAAGATTAATTTTCGACCAAAATACGTGAATTTTTAACCAAATGGTAGAATTTTTAAATAATTATGATTATTGAATTTTCAACAAAAAAAGAATTAATTTTCAATTAAGAAGATTAATTTTCTTCCAAACTCAAAAGAACGATTTATCAACAAAATACATAAATTTTCACTTAAAACAAATTTTTTCGCCTTGGTTGAAAGGTTACAATATTTCAAAATTTTTTTAAAAATTTCATAGATTTCAAAGCATTGCACAAATATTTTAATAGATTGCAAATTTGTTTCAAATATTTCACAAATATTTCAAACATTACAAAAGATTTCAATGATTTCCAAATATTCCAGAAGATTTTAAACATTTCAAAAAAATTAAAAGATTGCAAAGCAATTCAGAAAGAATTCCATCGGTTTCAAACCATTTCACAAACATATAAAAGATTTAAAAAGATTTCAAAAAATTTTGAAAAAATTCAAAAAGATTTCAAACATTTCAAAAGATTTCAAAAATTTCAAAAGATTTCACTGGTTCCAAAAAGTTTCAAAACATTCAAAAAGATTTCTCAAGGATTTCAAACATTCCAAAAGATTTCAGTAAATTTTAGAAGATTTCAGAAGATTTTACAGATTTGAAAAGCTTTCAAAGCATTTTACAAAGGTGTTAAAAGATTTCAAACGATTTTATAGGAATATCAAATATTCTAAAACATTTTCAAAAATTTCATACAATTCAAAAAGATTTCACAAAGATTACCAACATTTCAAAAGATTACAAACATTTCAAAAGATTTCAAAATATTTCGGAAGATTTTAAAGCAATTTACTTACTATTTAAAACAAAAAAATTACAAACATTCCGAAAGATTTCAAAGATCTTAGTAAATTTTAGAAGATTTCATCTTAAACATTCCAAAACATTTCACATATATATCAAAGATTTTAAAGAATTTCCAAAGATTTCAGACGATTACAAACATTTCACAAATTTCAAAAAAAAAATTGATATAATTTCGAAAAATTCGCCGATTTCATAATATTACAGAGATTTCAAGACATTTTTTTAAATGTCACAAAATTAAAAGAAATTTCAAAAAGATATCAAAGATTTCAGTAAATTTTAAAAGATTAAATGTTAAAGATTCCAAAACATTTCACATTACAAAAGAATTCAATGATTTAAAAAGTTCCAAAGGATTTCAAAAGATTTCAAACATTTCACAAATTATAAGAAATTTCCAAAATTTGGCAATTTTTTTAAAGATTTCAAACATTCCAAACGATTTTAAAGATTTCAAAAAATTTTAGAAGATTTCAAAAATTTTAAAGATTCCAAATTTTTTAAAGATTTCAAAGGTTTTAAAGGATTTCCAAAGATTTCGCAAAGATTCCAAACATTCCAAAAGATTTTAAAGATTTCAGAAGATTTAACAAACTTCAAAAG
>JAABKJ010012334.1:0-10544 GCA_011634705.1 Andricus grossulariae
AATATCTATACCTTAAACCTATATACCTATCTACCCTTCACCTATATACCCATCCACACATCACTACTTTACCACCATTTAATTCAATGACTTTTGAATCAGTCTCAACCCACAGACTGTCTTCAAGGTAATAATAGTAATAGTGTGATTTCAAATAAAACACACTTTTTCCAATGGAAAAATCTTAAAACTTATAAAAAAAAGCTTCTTACCAGTTTTTGAAATATGGTTGAATCTTTGTAAATAATGGTTTATGTTTAAAGAGTTAACATTCTCTACAATTCTACTATTTTCAATTTTGAAAGTAAATTTTGTAATAGCTGAAATCGTTTAAACAATTTTTTTAAAATAAATCATCATATTTAAAGATTAAAAAAAAATTGAAAATCGTAGACTTGCACCGAATGTCTTCATCGAAATAATAATAAGCCAAACTTATTTATGAAATCTATCATGAAAATATTTATTTTTCCTTAGTTTTAATCTTTTATCGTAAAGAATTGCTTGCAAATTTCGCAAAGAAACGTGACAAATGTTTCGATACTTTTCTCCCAGAAACCTGATTTTCGGTACAACTAATTTATTCAAATCTGATCAAAATCGTATATTCGGGCATTCCACCCTGTTAGAAAAAAATTAAAACTAATTTAAATCGTCCCATTTTGCTTTGACAGGAAATATTCATCGTCTGTTCTCTCTACCACAGGAAAACAAGCATCAATGGTAAAATATCAGCTGTTCAACGTGAACGGATTCTGAACAAAACAAGTCGAAGTGATACGTGCTTTTCGATGCGAACTTGTATGAATTTGTTTCATGGCCTCTTCCTCTCTCTCTCTCTGTCTCTCTCACATTGAGGACCGCAAGCTCGTTTCCATACCATCGATCGTTCGAAAATGTGAAAAAACCGTCTGCCTAGCCGGCAGGCTTAGCGATAAAGCTTTCATCATTCGTGAACCTTGCACTTGGCAGTTTTCGTTTAAGGCGGTTCACTTATTCATGACACTATGAATTTTGTTATATCACAAAGTACCGAATGAAGAAATGGCTTCCTTTTATCCACTCTCCAGCTCATGAATGAATATTCCGAACCCTGCCTAGGGTCACAAAGTGTCACATAGGAGGACGGCGTTGATATAATAAGGACCAATATTATCGAAACAACAAAATTTAGTAGAATTTTCAACCGCAAAGTTCAATTTTGAAGCCAAAATGAGAAAGGGCCGTAAAAGCGCGAGTTCTCAGTCGAGTATATTGCGCCATATTATGCATTCCAATTGACAACGGTTCGGGCGGCCCTGGCTATTGCCGATTTGAGGATACCAATTTAATAACAAGGTCAGTGCGAGGCAACCCTCAATACTGTAATTATATGGGACCTTGAATGCAAATGAATTTTAAATCAAGAAATATGACTTTTATACTATAAAAGATGAATTTTTGTGTATCAAGAAATAATATTTTCCCACTATAAAAGAAGAATTTTAAATAAAAAAAGGACGAATTTTCAACAGCACAGTTGAATTTTCGACCAAAACAGATGATTAACAAATTAGTTAAATTTTTATCAAAATAGTTAAACTATCCACAAGATATTTGAACTTTTTAATAAACAGCAGAATTTTCAACACAGAAGATTAATTTTCTACCAAAAGACGAATTTTCAACAAAATACTTTTTTTAGTTGAGAAATAACTTTTTTCGCTGAAAATATACATAACTATTTAATTTTTGGTGCAACGTTCGTGTGTGTCAAATTGAAAATTGATCTTTCCTGGTCGAAACTTCATATATTATATTGGAAATTCCTATATCTTTAAATTAACTTTTTTGTGTAATATTTAACACTTTGGTAGATAATGAATCTGTTCGGTTGAAAAAAAACTTTTGGTTGAAAATTCATATTTTTGGTTGAAAATTAAACTATTTTGGTAGAAAATTAAACTTTAATTTGTGAACCCAACTATTTGGTTGTATATACGTTTTTTGTTGTCAAATTTTTTTTTATCTGAAAAATTAACAATTCCATTTATAGTTCAAAATGTATCCCATATAAGTTGCGAATTCAACTATTTGTTAGATTCATCTTTTTGGGTGAAAAATTAACATTTTTGGTGGAAAGTTCTTCTTTTTTTTTGACGGTTCAACTATTTTCTTGAAAATTATTCATTTTTAGTTGAATTAATTTTTCAAACCAAAAATTGAACGATTCGATTTATGATTGAAAACTTATTTTTTGGGTTAAAAATTCATCTATTTCTTTAAAAATTCATCTTTCTTAATTAAAAATTAAAATTCTCATTGAAAATTCTTCTATTTCAGTTTAAGGGTCAACTGTTTTCTGAAACATTCGACTTTTTATCTTTAATTTGTTAACATTTTGTTTAAAATTCGGATATATGTGTAGAAAATTAATCTCCTTAGTTTAAAATTCATCTATTTAATTGAGGATTCAACTACTCTTCTTAAAAAAAATTTGTTTCAGTGTAATTGGTTGAAAACTTATCTTTTTTAGTTGAAAATTCAACTATTTGGTTGAACTTTGAACTCTTTCCTCAAAAATTATTTTTTTGACGATTCATCATATTAGATAAAAATTCATCTCTTTGGTGGGAAATTGATCTATTTTGCTGAAACTTTAACAATTTGGTAGGAAATTCAACTATTCATATGAAAAAATAACTATTGTTCAGCAATTCTTTTTTTTTGTTAAATTTTTTTTATCTGAAAATTAAGCAATCCCATGTTCGATTCAAAATGTATCTTTTAAAAGATGAAAATCTAACTATTTTATCGAAAATCCATGTATTTGGTTGAAAATTCATCTATTTGGGTGAAAATGTAATTTTTTAAAGGAAAATTCATTATTTTATCCAAGCACTCAACTATTTTGTTAAAAACACTACATTTTGAGTTGAATTTTATTCATTCCAAATGGGTCCTTTTTGTTGCTAAAAATTATTTTCTTAAACCTAATAAGTTTCTCTTTGAAAATTCTTCTATTCCGGTTTAATGGTCAACTTTTTTGTAAAATATTCGACTTTTCATTTTGAATTTGTTGAAATTTTGTTGAAAATCTGCACACATGTGTAGAAAATTATTCTCCTGTGTTGAAAACTCATCTATTTGATTAAAAATTCATGTATTTTGTTGAAAATTCGTCTTTTGGTAGAAAATTAATTTTCTTGGTTGAAAATTCAGCTGTTTATTAAAAAATTCAAATATTTTTTGGATATTTCAATTATTTTCTTAAAAATTTAAATAGATTCTAAGAATTAAAATTATGTTATCATTCATTTCTTATCAAAAGAAAAATATTATTTCTCATGGTAAAAGATTGAAACTTACGGAAAATAATTATTTTAATGATACTTTTTATAAATGAATTTGGCTTATTTTTCCCATGGAAATACTCTGCAAGTCTACTATTTGCAAATTTTTTCTTAATCTTCAAAAATGATTTTTTTAAAAATTGTTTTAACTCTTAAAACATAAGCTATTACTTACAAAGATTCAACAATATTTAAAAAATGAGCAAGTAGCTTATTTTTTGTAAGTTTTAAAACTTTTCCATTTAAAAAAGTGTGTTTTATTTGAAATCGCACTATTAGTATTATTATCTTGATTCTTAAAGTCATCCTTTTTGGTCGAACTTTTTTTTTACTAGAAAGCTTTTTTGTTTGTAAAAAATCTATTTTGGTAGAAATCAAATCTTTTTTGGTTAGTAATGCAACTGTTTAGTTGAAAAAGGATCTGATTTACTTGAAAATTCAACTATTTTGTTGAAAATTAATTTTTTTTTAAGTTGAATGAAACTGTTTGTGATTAAAAATTGAAGTGTTTTTCAGTAGAAATATCAGCTATTACATTTCTCGTCGAGAATTCATATTTCTTGGTTGAAAATTCAACTAATTGGTTTAATTTGAATGATTTTGTTAACAATTCATTTTTTTGGTTAAAGATTAATTCTTTCATTCAAAAATTATTCTCTTTAATTGATTTAGTTACTATTCTTTTAAACCTCTTTTTCTTTGCTTGGTTGACAATCAATTTTTTTTAATAAAAATTGAACTATTCCATTTTTAGATAAAAATTTGTCGTTTTTTTTTTAGTTGAAAATTCCACTGTTAATTTTTTTAAATTGGCCTTTCTGGCTTGAACATTAAACCATTTTTAAAGAAATTCATTTATTAAGTTGAAAATGTCTTTTTTTTGGGTTGAAAATTCAATCGTTTTTGCTGAAAATTTGTATTTTGCGACTAAAAATTCAAGAATTTTGTTGAAAAGGAACTTGTTTGTTAAAAAATTACTAATTTCAAATTGAAGCTGTTTTTTTAATTTTTCTCGATTAAAAATTCAAGTCTTTTGTTCAAAATTCGTATTTTTTGTTTGGAAATTAATCTATTTTAGTACAAATTTAATCTTCTTTTAACTTTTTAATATGCAACCATTTGCTTGAAAATTAATCTTGTTTGGTTGATTTGTGAACTCGATTTTTGGGTCAAAATTAAGCTTTTTTACTAGAAAATTCAACTTTTTTTTTGTTTGATAATAATCAATCTATTTCAGTTGAGAATTCAACTATTTCGTTGAAAATTCATTCTTTTATTTAGAAATTAATTCTTTTTAACTGAAAATTTAACATTTGTATTTCGGCTAAAAAATTCGAATATTTTTTTGGAAATTTGTCTTTTTTAGTTGGATTCAACTATTTTTAATTGCTAATTGAAATATTTTTCTATATAGAAATATTAAATATTACATTTGTCGCTGAGGATTCACATTTCTTTTTTGAAAAATCAACTAATTAATTTAAGTTAAACTACCATGTTGAAAATTCATTTTTTTGGTTCATGATTCATTTTTGCAGTTGAATATTTTTTTTAATTAACTCTTTTATCTGCAAATCAATCTAATATATATTTTTTAATTGACGTTTTTTAGTCGAAAGTTCAACTACTTTTCTGAAAATTATTCATTTTTGTTTGGAAATTTGAATATTTTTAATGAAAACTCAACTTTCAAGTTAAAAATTCATATTTTCTAGTTGAAAATCTAATTCTGTTGTTGACAATTTTTTCCTTTTTGAAAATGCAACCATTCGGTAGAAAATTATTCTACTTTGGTTGAAGATTCAACTACTTTATTGAAAATTAATTTTTTTGGATGAAGATTCATCACCTTAGTTGAAAATGCATTTCTTTGTTTGAAAATGTATTTATTTTGTTAAAAATTCAACTACTTACCTGAGAGTCAAACTACAATTTTGTTTAAAATTTATTTTTTAGGTTGAAGATTCATCTCATCAATTGCAAATTCGTTTTTCTTTCTGGTAAAAAATAAAAATTTCCAACTCAAAATTTAACTAATGTATTTTTTGGTACAAATTGAGCTTCCTCAGTTGAAAACTCAACATTTTTGTTGGTTAAGGATTATACTAAATTCTTCAAAATTCGTTTTTCCCCATTTATAAATTAATTTTTTTAACTGAAAACTTCGGTTTTCTACTTTAGATTGAAAATTGATCATTTTCATTTGAAAGTTATGTATAATTTCTTGAAAATTCTCTTCATTTCCGACAGAAAATTATCGTTTGTGGCCGGTTATCGAAACAGTTGAAAAATGTGTTTTTTTTTTAATTTTCATAATTTTTATCATTTTTTTATAAGTCCAGAAGTGTACGTACGGCGAGGCGTTCTGACTCATGAATATTGCATCTTAAGTGGCTTCCTCTAATCAAACTATGCAAATTAAAAAGATTTGGCGATCAGAACAAGTGACATAAATGGCTCTTGAACTAAAAAAGAAACATTTTTCCCAACAAAAGAAACACTACAATATTGCAAAATTAATTTTTTTCTGGATCAATAGTTGAGAGGAAATAATAATTAATCTTTATTTATTTTTTAAGCATTCCACGCAATTTTTTGAATAAGTTGAAAATATTTTAAAATATTTGGAATATTTTCAGGGATATAATAGGATTTTAACAGATTTCAAGGGATTTAATTGGATTTCAACAGCATTTAAGAAAATTTAGAGGATATTTAGGGATTTTAATTACTTAAAGGAATATTTAATACTTCCCAACATTTTGAGGAATTTTTAAGGATTTTAAGGATTGAAGGGCAGATTGGAAAGGATTTCCTTAATTTATTCTTAAGGATTCTGAAGAATTTCGTAGATTTAAAAAGGGTTTAAGGTATTTTTCATGATTCTAAGAAATTTCCAAAAATTTTCTGAAGGATTTTCAAAGGATTTCAAAGGATATAAAATATTTTAGGGCATTTTAAAGGATCCCAAGGAATTTTGATTTATTTTAATGATTTAAAGGCATTCTAAAGTATTCAAAAGATTTTAGGGTATTTTTAAAAACTCTAATTTTCAAGAGCTTTAAAAAGTTTCAAGGGATCTCCAAAGATTTGAAAGTATTTGAAATATTTTAGGGTATCTTAAAAGATTCCAAGGAATTTTTTATTCATTTCAATAATTTGAAGGTATTCCAAGGGAATTAAAAAATTCCCATTTCCAAGAGCTTTAAAAAGTTTCAACGGATTTCAAACAATATTAGGGTCTTTTTTTAAGTTCCAAGGAATTTTCAAGTGCTTTAAAAAGTGTCAAGGGATTTCAAAGGATTTTAAATATTTCAGGGTACTTTTTAAAGATTTCAAGGCATTTTCAAGAACTTTTTTAAATGTTTCAAAGAATTTTAAAGGATTTTAAATATTTTAGGGAATTAAAAAAAATTCTAATTTTCAAGAGCTTTAAAAAGTTTCAAGGGATTTCAAAAGATTTCAAAGTATTTGAAATATTTTAGGGTATTTTCAAATATTCCAAGGAATTTTTAATAGAATCGTTTTAAGGTATTTATTTATATACATTTTAGGCGATTTTTAAAAATTACATTTTTCCAGAGCTTTTAAAAGTTTCAAGGTATTTCAATGGAATTGAAATATTTTAGGGAATTTTAAAAAATTTCAAGGCATTTTCAAGAACTTTTTGAAATGCTTCAAGGAATTTTAAAGGGTTTGCAATATTTTAGGGAATTACAAAGGATTCCAAGAAATTTTTGATAGATTTCAATAATTTTAAGGTATTTAAAAGGATTCAGATAGATATGGAACGATTTTACAAAAATGTAACAGGTTTTAAGATATTTTAAAAGATTCTATAAGATTTCCGAGGATTTTAATGATTTTAAAAACTGGTATTTTAATCAATTTTAATAAATTTATTCGCAAGAATTGAGGGATTTTGTAGAATTTCAAATATTTTCAAATAGTTCAAGGTATTATCAAAGATTTAAAGATTCCAAAGAATTTTTAATTGATTGCAATAATGTAAAGGTATTTTGAAAAATTTTAGGGTAGTTTTAAAAATTGCAAGGGATTTTCAAGAGTTTAAAAAATTTTCCAGGGATTTCAAAAGACTTTAAAGGATGTGAAATATCTTAGGGTATGTTTAATATATTTCAATAATTTGAAGTGTTTTCAAAAGATTTTAGGGTATTATAAAAAATTCCAAGGAATTTTCAAGCGCTTTACCAGTTTTAAAGAGATTTCAAAAGATTTGAAACATTTTAGGGTATTTTCAAGATTCCAAGGCATTTTAAAGAGATTAAAAAATTGTCAAGGAATTTCCAAGTATTTGAATGATTTTAAGGGATTTAAAAAAGTTTTTATAGGGTTTTAAAAAATTTCCTAGCATTTTGGAAGATAGGGAAATATTTTATAGGACCTAAGGCTTGTTGTAAATGATGTTAAGGGATTTAAAAGCTTTTAAGGTATTTCAATAAATTTGTCAAAATTTCATAAAATATAATCAATTCATGTGGAGTTCTTCCTGAATTTTTTTTTAATTTAAAAGATCATTAGTAACATTTTTGATCCACATTATTCGCTTTTTGAGTCAGAAATTAATCACTTTTTCGGTTTTACTAGGTACCCTTTTTCGAAAAAAATTAGGCTGCATCAGTCTTGCGAATAATAAATAAAAAATTTGTAATAATTATATATTAAAAATGTTACAAGATTAGAATTTCGTTATTAAATCTTAATGGTCATAGAAAATGAAAAATTGGTCAGGGAATTTTGAAAATGAAGTTTTGCGGCCACCCTGAAATATGAAAAATACAGAAAAGATACTTTCAAGGCGTGAATTTTAGCGAAATTAAACGCTTTATTACATTTTTAACACAAAATGAGGAGATGAGACCTTAAAAAATAGAATTTTGTTTACCGCCCTGAATAAGAATCGCGAAAAATTGTTTTATTGTCCTAAAAAAATCTCTGATTTCAATTTTTTCAGGAGGTTTAGTTTTAACCTTACCAGCCAAGTTGCTTTGCGGAGGAATCGCAGGAGCGATAGCGCAGAGTTTTTCTTATCCTCTTGATGTTACTAGAAGACGAATGCAGTTAGCGATGATGAATCCAGATACACACAAATACGGGTAATCTCTTTTATTTATTAGGAACCCGGGTGGAAAAATTTTTTACAAGAAAGTGCATTTCTACAACTTATTTATTTGTTATTTATTAATTAATTTATTAATAAATTTTTTATAACAATGATGCACAAAATTTAACAAAAAATTACAATTAATTCCAAATAAATTATTTTTTCTTGTATTTTCTTGTAGAAAATTAAAAAATTAACAACAAAGTATAAGTTTCTATAATTCCAAAATTTGTATAACTTTTTATTATTAATATTGTTTATTACTTTGTTGTAAAAACCTACAAGGTATTACAGAAAACTACAGGATTTTACATTTTTTAATTTGGGTTTATATCATAAAAACACTTTTAATTTTACGTAAATTATTGTAGAAAATTACAAATCTTAAAAAAATAAAATAAAAAAATACAAGATTTTACCACAGTTGAAATATTAGGAAACTGTACTTCAAATTATGTTGTAAATACATTTTTCCAAGCAACATTTTTAGAATCCGCTTCATCTTTTCGGCTTGTACTTTACTGTCGATTTTTGTAGGACATGTAATATGTAAGTTTTTACAAGAAACTACAATTAAAAAAAAAAACACTTTTACCAGGAACTTTTTCTATTATAATAAATCACAGATCAAGCAGCAATTTCAGTTATGCAACATTTTTATAAAATTAAAATTTTACCTAGATATCTACATCTATCAAACGTAATTTTAAATCAGATGTTATTTATTTTTCAAAATAATTTTGTGTTAACTAATTCAGATAGGGAAATGCATTTTACTGAAAAAAAAAACCTTATTTAAAAGTGTGTGAAAGTTTATTTTGCAAGAAATTGACGTTTAGTGACATTTAGTGATCAAGAGTGATTATCTTTAAAATAATATCAAAGTTATTAAAAGTTGTAAAATTTGAAGATTTCGAAATCAAATTTATTTTAAAGCTTTTTAAGGATCTTTAAAGGTTTTAAGAAAATAAACAAATTTCCTCAAGAATGCTGGGAAAATTTTTAATGATCTTTATTTTGAAAAATAAATGTTCAGAAAATATTTAAAAAATTTGTTTGATTAATAAATAACAATTGAACAATTATTAAATTGGAACAAATTCGAGGAAGTTTAAAATATACTTAAAAGTTTTTAAAAGATTCAAAACATTTAAAAGAAAGAGTAGATTTTTGAAAATTTCAAACAAATTTAGAAGCCTTTTCAGAATTTTGAAAGGTTTCAAAAAAATAAAATTTTTTCATGAAAATTCCTAGAAAAACTAAAAATGATTTTTTTAAAAATTAATTTAAAAAGAATATTTAAAAAGATCTCCAAAATTTTCAAAAAAAAATCTGGATGATAATTTGTTTAATCTTGCAGTTTTCGAAAAATTTTAGGAAAAATTCAAGTTCCAAGATAATGAAAAAATTTTCACTAGATTCCTGGAAAATTTGTTAATGATTTTTTAAATCAAATTTTTAAGAAAATATTTAAAAAGATTTCAAAACAAATTTTGATGTATAAATTAATGTTTCTAGCTTAAAATTGATTAAAATGATATAATTTTCAAATTTATAAATGTTTTCATTCATTCTTTAATTTATAGCACTGAAAATGATAGCGTGGATTTCTAATTTTTGAAATCTTCGAACTGTGCAATGTATAAAAGTTAAAAATTTTACAGTTTAACGGCTTTTAATGACAAAATTTAAAATTGAAAAATGTTAAAAGCTTCCATTTTGTACGCGTGAAGTAATGAGCGCTTGAATGAAATGAAAAAAAAATTATCTTCAAGAGTTCAAATCTTTTAATTTCAATGACCATGTTAAATTTGTTCTCAATTGAGCCGCCGGATGCAATAAACCAGCCCGACGCTCGAAAACGCGTAAAAGTATTGCCCGATCGTCTCAAAAAAAGAAAGTTTTCAAAATCGAAAAATCAATTTTTTGAAAATGTAGAATTGTTCAGAATAAGAAAATGAAATTTTTTCCCATCAGAATTTTTTTTCAAACGTTTGTTTTTAATAAAAAAAAAACGAAATATTGAACAAAAGTTTCTCTCTGATTTAATTAAGTTTTAAAACTTAAATCGTTCTAACTCGGCCAAA
>JAABKJ010012335.1:0-10544 GCA_011634705.1 Andricus grossulariae
TGAGGTCAATTTTCAAGGTCATATCAAGGTCAAGACGATTTTTTAAAATGGAAAACCCTAGTTTTCACTGCAGATTTGAATAGAGCGGAAAATTGTACGTCAAAAACGCACTGTGGAAATCTTGTTTTTGTAACCTTCGAGACGTCAGACATCAAGGTCAAATGTCCAAGAAACGTTTTTTCTGAATTTACGTGGTTTTCTGGGTAAATCAAACGTTGAAGATGCTTTAAACAAATCGATGAAATGTAAAAGTGTGAACCACCTTAACCGCCTTCTCAGCCTCGATCTTCAGGTCAATTTTCAAGGTTATTCAAAGATCAAGACGATTTTTTAAAATAGAAATCCCTATTTCAGACAACGCACTTGTAAAGAACGGTAAATTGTACGTGAAAATTGGTATTTCAAAATCTTTTTTTTTACCTGTAGAAGGTCATATCAAGGTCAAATAATTGAAAAGCGCTTGGAATTTTTTTTTTAATTTACTGATTTTTTGAACAATCTCAACGTTGAAGGTGCCTTCAGCAAGTACAAGATAGGTTGCATTTGATAGTTTTCTGGACATTTGACCTTGATTTTTTACCTCTCCAAGGTCACAAACACAAGATTTCCGTAGCACACTTTTGACGTGAAATTTTCCGCTTCATTCAAATCTGCAGTCAAAAATAGGGGTTTCCTTTAAAAAAAATTATATTGACCTTGAAATGACCTTGAAAATTGACCTCAAGGTCAAAATCAATGGTACAGTTAAATGGCCTCCTATGTCCTGGTCAACTTTTGTGTGAAGCGGTTTTTATGTAGATGGGGTAGTTTAGCAGATATTTGGATTTATAGATTGAAATGGGTAATCCTGTATATTATTAAAAATTATTGTGAATTAACTTTAATTCCCTTGATTTCGCTTGATTTGTTTGAAATTCGCATTGAAATTCTTTTAATTCTGTTGAGTTATGTAAATTCTATTTTTTTTTCTTTTTCTCCATTCATTTTTATATTTTTTTAATTTTATCAATTTTCTTTTTCATTCTTTTAAAATAATTTCACGAAATTCTTGAAGTTCATGGATTTTAGGTATTCAGAATAGAAAGGAAATTCAAACAATTTAATGAATTCAGGGGATTCAGAGAATTCCGGGAATTTGATAAATTCGGAATTTTCAAGAAATTCAGGGAATTCAGAATATTCGAGAATTTCGGAGAATTCAAGAGATTCAGAGATTTGCAGAAATTCAAAGAATTCGGAGAATTCCAAATATTCAGGGAATTCGGGATAGTCAAATATTTCAGATAATTCGGATAATTTGTGGGACTTCAGATCATTTAGCACACTCAAGCAATTTCAGAAATTCAAAATATTCGAAGAATTCAGGGAATTCCGAATATTGAAGAAATTCAGGAATTCCGAATATTGAAGGAATTCTGAATATTGAAGGTATTTAGGGAATTCCGAATATTAAAGGAATTCCAAATATTAAAGGAATTCAGGGAATTCCAAATATTAAAGGAATTCAGGGAATTCCGAATAATAAAGGATTACAGCAAATTCAAAGGAATGAAGGATTTCAAAGAATTCAGATGATTCTGAATATTCAAGGATTTTAAGGAATTCGGAGATTTTAGGATTTTAAAGTATTTAAGGAATTCAAGGATTTTATGGAATTAAAAAAAATGCAGGGTTTTCAAAGCATTTAGGGAATTCAAAGAATTGAGAGAATTCAAATAATTGAGATAAAGAATTGAATAAATTTAAAGAATCTTCCAAGAATTCAGGCAATTCATAATATTTGAGGATTTAAGGGAATTCAGAGAAATAATTTTTTTTAGATAATTCAAGGAGATTAGAAATTTCAGGAATTTAGAGAATTCACGGAATTCAGAATATTCGAAGATTTCCAGGATTTCAGAGGATTTCAGGTATTTCAGAGCATTTAGGGAATTTAATGAATTCTGAGAATTCAAGAATTTTCAGGAATTCAGAATATTTGAAGAATTCACGAAATTCAGAATATTCAAGTATTTTAGAGAATTCAGAGAAATCTATATTTTCAGAGAATGCAAGGTATTCCGAAAATTCAGAGAATTCAAGAAATGAAGAATATTCCAAGAATGCAGGGAATTATAGGAATGAAGAATATTCCAAGAATACATAGAATTCAAGGAACTAAGAATATTCCAAAAATTCAGAGAATTTGAAGATTTTAGAGCATTCAAGGAATTCTGAGCTTTTCCAATATTAAGCAAATTCAGGGTATACCAAATATTTAAGAGATTCAGAATATCCAGGAATTCGAAAAATTCTGGCTGTTCAGAGAATTTTAGGGGTTTCAGAGCATTCAGGGAGTTTCATGAATTTAGAGAAATTGATAAATTTGACAAATTTATAATCTTTGAAGAATTCTTGAAATTCGGAATATTCAAGGGATTAAAGTATTTCAGAAAATTTAAGGGATTTCAGAGCATTTATGAAATTAAAGGAATTCAAAGAGCGTTAGGAATTATAGAGTATTTAAGGAATTTCAGGAATTCAAAATTTTCTAAGAATTCATGAAATTCAAAATATTCAAGGATTTTAGGGAATTCAAAGAAATAAAGGATTTCGGAGAATTTGAGCAATTTAGAGATGTTCAGAAGTTCAGAGCATTGAATTCATTTAGAGAATTCTAAAAATTCAATGAATTCAGAATATTTGAAGAATGTAGAAAATTCCGTATATTCGAGGAATTCAGGGAATTCTGAATAATAGAGGAATTCAGGGAATTCCGAATATTAGAGGAATTCAGGAAATTCCTAATTTTTAAAGAATTCCGAATATTAAAGGATTACAGAAATTTCAGGGGAATAAAGGATTTCAGAGAATTCGAAGAATCTATTTAGGAATCTTTTAGGAATTCAAAATATGCAAGGAATTCGGGAAAACCAGAATATTAAAGGTATTTAGGATATTCAAGGAAATCAAGGATTTCCGAGAATTCAAGGAATTTAGAGATTTTCAGGAATTCAGAATATTCAATAAATTGAGGAAATAAGGAAGATTCAGAGAATTTAGAGGATTGCAGAAGTTTCAGGGAATTCAAAGAAATGAAGGATTTCGGAGAATTTAAGGAATTTAGAGAGGTTCAGAAATTCAGAGCATTGAATTCATTCTGATTATTCAGAAATTTAATGAACTCAGAATATTTAAAGAATGTAGAAAATTACGTATATTCGAAGAATTCAGGGAATTTCGAATATTTTAGGAATTCAGGGAATTCCGAATATTCAAGGAATTCGGGGAATTCCGAATATCCAAGGAAATCAAGGATTTCCGGAATTCAAGGATTTTAGAGCATTAACTGAATTCGAGGTCTTCTAGGAATTCAAAATATTCAAGGAAGTTGGGGAAATCAGTATATTAAAGGAATTCAGGGAATTCCGAATATTAGAGGAATTCAGGAAATTCCGAATATTAGAGGCATTCAGGGATTCCACATTTTTAAGGAATTCAGGGAATTCCGAATATTGAAGGATTACAGAAATTTCAGAGGAATAAAGGATTTCAGAGAATTCTAAGAATTCATTTAGGAATCTTTTAGGAATTCAAAATATTCAAGGAATTCGGGAAAATCAGAATATTAAAGGTATTTAGGATATTCAAGGGAATCAAGGATTTCAGAGAATTCAAGGAATTCAGAGATTTTCAGCAATGCAGAATATTGAATAAATTGAAGAAATTAAGAGGATTCAGAGAATTTAGAGGATTGTAGAACTTTTAGGGAATTTAAGGAATTCTAAGAAGTCAAGGACTTTAGAATATTCAAGTAATTCAGAGAATTTGAAGGTATAAGAGCATTCAAGGAATTCTGAGATTTTCAGCAATTAAAGATATTGAATAAATTGAGGAAATTAAAAGAATTCAGAGAATTGCAGAACTTTTAGGGAATTTAAAGAAATAAAGAATTTCAGAGAATTTCAGGAATTTAGAGATTTTCAAGAAATTCAGAGCGTTGGATTCATTCTGAGAATTCAAAGAATTCAATGAATTAGGAATATTTGAAGAATGTAGAAAATTCCGAATATTCGAGGAATTCCGAGAATTTCGAGTATTTGAGGAATTGAGGGTTTCCGAATATTCAAGGAATTCCGAGAATTCCGAATATTCAAGGAAATCAAGGATTTCTGAAATTCAAGGATTCAAGGAATTCAGAATAACCAGGAAGTAAAGGATTTCAGGCAGTGTAGGAAATTTCAAGGTTCTTAGAGCATTTAGGGAATTCAAAGAACTCAAAAAATTTTAAGAATTCAAGGAATTCAGAATATTCTAAGAATGGAGGACATTCAGAATACTTAAGATTTCAGAAAATGTAAAGAAATTCAAAATTTGAGAGAATTCAAAAAGTTCAAAGACTTCAAGATGTCAGAGAAATAAAAAAAAATTACGAAATTATTAAATTATTATATTTATTTATTTTATTTTATTTTATTATATTATTATTATATTATGTTAAAAGAATTCAAAAATTTTAGAGAATTTCAGGTATTTCAGAGCATTTAGGGAATTTAGAGAATTCAGAAAATTTGAGAAAATACAGAGTATTCAAGGAATTTCAGGAATACAAAATATTTTCAAGAATCCATAAAATTCAGAATATTCTAGAATTTTAGGGAATTCAGAAAATAAAAGGACTTCAAAAAGTGTCAAGAGTTTTAGAAATTTAGAATATTCAAAGAATGTAGAAAAGTCTTTATAATCAAGGAATTCACGGAATTCAGAATATTCAAGGAATTCAAGGATTTTGGGCAATTCAGGGATCTTAGAGCATTCAGCGAATTCAATATCTTTTAGGAATTCAGAATTTTCCAGGAATTAAAGGACTTCCGAGAATTTCAGGCACTTCAGAGAATTTAGGAAATTCAAGGAATTTAGAGAATTTAAGGAATTCAGAAATTTCAAGTACTTGAAAAAAATCAACTCATTTCAGGAATTCAGAATATTCGAAAAATGCAGAGAACTTCAAATATTCAAAGAATTCAAATTATTCAAGTAATTCAAGGAGTTTAGGAATTCAGGAATTCCAGAGCACTATGCAAATTCAAGGATTTTCAACTGATCCTATTGATTTATAAAAGTCGAAATAAAATTTCAAACAAATTATTTCGATCCCAAATTGCTCGACACCTTCATCTCCTTGATCGATACCGTTATTAAAATAATATTTATCAATAAAAAAAATATCTTGAATAAGATAAGTAAATATTCAGAGCAAAATAATAAATCTATTTAAAATTTTTAGAACAAGGTTTTATCGATAAATTGCTGTAATTATTTCAGGGCATCCGGAAATCCCCTCGGTATAGATGTTTCTTTTTTTAAGTTATATTTTGATCCTCCAGGGTGATCCTGGAACACCAGGATGGCTATTTCATTTGCATACTCGTTCGGTTTGTATGCGTTTAACCACAAATACTGGATTGTGAAAGATATCTCGTGAACTTTTTTTTTATTAAAAAATATCCTGGCTTCCTTTATTCACCTGATGGTTTATTAAAATAAATAAATGAAGCAAAATTTCAACGAGCAATTATTTTAATTGTCAGGAAAAGTAGATACTCGACCGGAAATTCTTTTTCCTTCCCTTTCTTCCTATTTTCTTTGCTCGTAGAAAGCACATTACCAAGATTTATTGATCTTTTATTCAAATTGAATTTTTACCCTTTTTTGTCCTGGTTTCAATAACAAAGTTTTGGCTTCTTAATGGCTTGAGGAAGAAATATTTTACAACAATTTAAATATTCATTAGAGGCTCTTCTATCATGTTAAGTTTGCTCTAATTTATTCTTTTGAAAAAAATAGCTAAATGAAAAAATATGAATAAAAATATAAACAATTTGAAAATTTATTATTAGAAAATGTTTATGATACTTTGAGTTTTTCAAATTTTGCAATCAATAATTAATAATTTTGACTTGGAAGCGTTTGAAATTTAAAAAAAATGTTGAATGATATTGATTTGAAAACATTCAAAATAGAACAATTTTAGATTAAACCAGAAGCTCTCAAAATTGAAAATTTTCGGACTGAACTCAAATTCTGAATTTGAATTGAACAATTTTATTTTAAATTTAAGAATCTATTGAATGATTTCAGAAATCAATTTTAATAATTGTACAATTTCAAAATCTTCAAAATTAAAAAAGTTCAAAATTGAAAACATTTGGACTTAATGATTTAAATAAATCTTAATTCAAAACGAGTGAAATTTGATAATTTCAAACTAAAAACTAAATCAAATGTTTAAAGTAAAAGCATACAAAATTCTAAAATTTTGAATTATTATTACATAAAAAATTATAATTGAACATTAAAATTATCCAGAAAAATTTTTCTAAGATCAAAAATTTTCTAAGCTAGAAAATGTATACATTTCTACTAGAGATCGTTGAAAATTAAACGAGTCTGGACTTTATTTGAAACTGAAAAAATGTAATTGCCAGGAATTTTGATATCACACACTTTAAAATTTAAATTGTTCTAATTAAATTTCAACTGTTTAAAAATTAACAAAATTTGAATTGTTGATTGCACTTTGCAAAATTCAAAGACCTCAATTTTAATTGTAAAATTGAAACTTATGAAAGGGAAAAATCGAAAATACAGAAATCTCAAATAAAAATAAAATCAACTATTTAATCGATTAATTTTTAACACTTTAGGTAAAATTATTATCAATTTTTGAAATCTTCAAATTTCGTGATTTCGTGATCCTAAATTTAAGAAAGCTTCAACTTTGAACGAAGTGAACAATTTTTTAGTTTTTAACGCTTTTAGTTTGAATTCATTCATTTTGAAAGTTTCCAATTTGCAAGCCTATGATTTGTAAAGTTTTCAGAATAATTGGACTTTAAATTTTTACAATATTTAAGATTATTTAATTTTTTTTCGGTCAATTTGACAGTGTTTTTTTACAGAAATAACATTTTTTCGAAATAAAGTCTATCCAATCACTTGGAATGTACTTTCTTACTGCGTGATATGATACTTATTAATAATATATTCATCATCTTTAAAATATAAATTTTAAATTAAAATTTGGAATGCAAAATTCTGAAAAAATTTAATTTTTTAGGCTTTGAAACTAAAGTTTTTTTGCTTCACAAGCTTAAATTCAAAAATAGTTCTTTTTGAAATTTTTGAAATTTTTTCGATTCCAATTCCAAATTTGACGCTGTTGTAGTTTCAAATTCAAATATTAAAAAAAGGACAATTTCATGATTATATCTCTATCAAGAATTGATATCAAAAGTCTTGACAGTCGATTTTAAGTTTATCAATTTTAGATTTAAATATTCTAAATTGTTTTGTTTTAATTTCAAAATTACTGGTTTTCTTCCGTTTCTTATTAAAAATTACTTTTGATTTTTTCCCATTTAAAATTACTTTTCATTTTGAACGTTTTTTTAGAATAATTAAATTTTGAGGGAAATTTTGGAAATTTTGAAATTGTCTGGATTTTTAAATTTCTCAAAATTTTGAAATATTATATTGAAACATTTGATAGTTGCATAATTTTTACTTTAAAGAATTTGTAATTGAATAAATTTTGAATCAAATGCCTCCAGAATAAATTAAAAATAATGACAAATTAAGACAATAGTTTTTCAGATTCCAGCCTATACAATGAGAAGATTGCAGAATTATTAATTGAAAATTGAATTATATTTTATTTGAAAATATTCCAAATAAAAAAAGAACAATTTTATATTGAAAGACTTAAAATTCTCTAATTTAAAACAATGAAATCATATACAGCAATCCTATTTTGCATTATTTAAAGAAAAAAATTAATCTTAAATGTAATATTTTCTATTTGTTCAATCTTGAGTTAAAGATTTAAAAAAATCGACAAATATTTAACTGGAAAATTTCAAGATTGAATAATTATTCTGAATTCAGATTTGAAAATGAAACTAATTGAAATTGAAAAGTTAAAAATTGTTACAAATTGTTTCGTTTAAAAATTCTAAATATAATTTTTACCATCTGAAATAATACATCAGTAATTGAATAATTTCTTTATTTTTCAATGGTTACAATTTCAGATTTCTGAATTTTTTATTTTGAAGGGTAAATTTTCCATTCTTCCCTTTCATAAGTTTTAATTTTGTAATTAAAGTTGAACTGAATTTTCACAAGAATAAGTAATAATTGGCAAATTGTTAATTCAGAACAGATTTTAATATAATTAAAATATTTAAAAAATTAAAGAGGTTGAGTATAAGTAAGTTTAAATATCACAAATCTTTCTGGATGAAAATGTTTTCGGTTTTTAATTAAGTTTATATTCGTTTAATTTTGAACGTTCCGTAGTAGATTTTTTCAGTTTTATTTCGCATTTGAAATTACTTTTTTTATTGTTCAGAATAATTTAATGTCTATAATTAAAAATTTTTCTATTTTGAACGGTGCAAATGAAGATAAATTTATTTTTGGATCTTAGAAAAATTTGACTAATTATTTTTAAAGCTAAATTATAATCTTTTTAGGTAACAGTTTAAGATTCCAAAATTTAAAAAGTTTTGACTTGAAAACATTATCGCTCGAGATTATAATTTTTTTAATTGAATTTTGTTACTTGTTATTTCTTCGGGAAAAATATGCTCTACAACTTTACCGTTTCCAATTTTTATAATAAGTAAAATTTTTAAAATTAAAAACGGTAGATTTGTATGCAGTTTTTTGCCCGAAAAAATAAGCGATCATTTAATAAAATTCAACCATTTTTATTTAATTGGTATTCAGTCAATCTTTAACGATTTTAATTAGAAATAATATAATTTGAATTCCCTTCAATTTTAAATTACCAATTTTCGAAATTCTAATTTGAAAATATTCAATTATATTTATTGTTTTAACATTTTTTTATTTACGCAATTTTGATTCAAAATTATTCAATTCCAAGATTCTTCAGTTCAAAATAGAATTTTTCAATTTTGAACTTTTACTTAGAAATCATACGATTTCAACTCCTTTGTTATGAAATTTTCCAAATTTGAAAATTTTAGTCTCAAATTTCTTAATTTCTAGAACTTTTGATTTACAAATTTTGAAATTCAAACATTTTTATTCAAAATAATTCATGTACAATTGTTTTTATTTAGAAATGATTTAAGTTTAATTTCTTGTCACTCCATTCGAAATATTGTTGTTTTAAAAAATTTTGCTCAATGTAAAATTATTTGATTTTGAAATTTTTCAATTTGAAATTGTTTAATATATTTTTTCAAATTTCAAAACCTTTTAATTTTGAATTAATAATTGAAGCAAGAAAAAGTTTATTTCTGGTAATATAAAAAAATAAAAAATTTAAAAATATTTCTGACTATTGCGCGAGTCGATTGAAGATTTTCAAATTTTTAATTTTTCGTGTACAGAATTTTTTCTTCTATTTGTTTAGGTAAGGTTTATAGAAGTTAATAACTTCAAATGGAAAAATAGTTTTAAAAAATGTACTTCTTCGAAATATAATATCATTTTTTTGGCAACTTTAGTAAGGACATTGCATTTTTCGGCATTTTCTGAAATACTATATGTCGACAACAAGAAATTTTTTTTTCATCTAAGGTATACACTTTCATAAACTGTCACCAAAAAAAAATTCATGAAAAAAAACTTGAACAAATTAAAAATTGGAAAATTTTTAAAAGCAACAAAGTTGGATTTTTATAAAACTTAATTTTGTCAAAGAGTGGAATTAGCACCGTTCAGTTTCCCTGCTTCAATTATAAATGATTGTTTCCAAAATGTTCCATCCAAATATTTAAAAACTTACCTAATGACTTTTCAAATTGTTGATATTTTTTGGACGTCTGAAAAATCCCGAAAACTAAAATTCCCAACACTGTGAAATTCCCGAATTGGGAAATTTCTGAATAATAAAATTCCCGGATTGGAAAATTTCCTAATAATAAAATTCGCGAATCGAAAATTTCTGAATAATAAAATTCCTGAATAACAAAATTCTTGAATTGGAAAATTCCCGAGTAATAAAATTTCCAAATAATAGAATTCCCGAATTAGAAAATTTCCGAATAATAAAATTCCCGAATTGGAAAATTTCCAAATAAGAAAATTCCCGAATAATAAAATATCCGAATTAGTACATTCCCGAATAATATAATTCCCGAATCGGAAAATATCCCATCAATAAAATTCCCGAATAACGAAATTCCCGAGTTGGAAAATTTTCGAATCATGAAATTCTGGAATTAAAAAATTCCCGAATAATAAAATATCCGAATTAGCAAATTCCCGAATAATATAATTCCTGAATCGGGAAACGTCTGAATAATAAAATTCCCGAATTAGAAAATTTCCGAATAATAAAATATCCGAATTAGCACATTCCCGAATAATATAATTCCCGAATCGGAAAGTATCCAATTAATAAAATTCCCGAATAACGAAATTCCCGAATTGGAAAATTTTTGAATCATTAAATTCTGGAATTAAAAAATTCCCGAATAATAAAATATCCGAATTAGCAAATTCCCGAATAATATAATTCCTGAATC
>JAABKJ010012336.1:0-10543 GCA_011634705.1 Andricus grossulariae
GTCACGCGCCTGGCCTGCCGCGAGACTACCGTCATGCTCAAGTCTTAACAAGAGCGTTTCACTTCTGGCCCGCGCCATGCTTGACCGTCTGGCCTGCGCCGGGGTTCAAGCCTTCACGGGAAAGCCTGGCGCGGGCCCGCGCCATGACTTTTTTCTACACGGGCGGCTCTAAAAGTTTTATATTATCATCTACGGCACTTCTATGGTGTTGGTGTAATGCCCGCCTTGCCATACGTCCAGGGGGAACTGGAGTCCGTTATGGACAATGACCGGTGTAATATTTACTAGAATTTCTCATTCTCCACCCCTCAAAGTATCAGTGCTACAAAGTCTGATATTATCCTCGATCTGAAGACAAAGATCATTTACGTGATTTAATTCTTGGCACCAGCCGATGGTAATATCACAGCAATTAGGAAAGAGAAAAGGGCTAAATATCCAGAACTTCTTTTCGAGCTTAGCAGGCTGTATCAAGGCTACAAAGACCATCTTGTAGTTCTCATAATCGGCTGCCTTGGAGGTATGAAAGCTTCATTTGATCACGAATGGGATGCAACAGGCTGTTCTTCTAGGATCACTTCATCTGGTCCGTCAACACTGTTCCTTATAAATTTCTACAAAGGTTGGTGAAAAGTATCCAGAGGTGAAAGATTCACCTCCAATTGTCCCGTTTTCGCGTAAGGTCATCCGCGGCTAGAGACCGGACTCCGAGGAACAGAGGGAGCAGGAGTGGATGATGTACATGTTCCGGTTTCGTCGGGATTTCGTAGCTTCCGAAGTCTACAACTTCTCACATAAAAAAGAAATGAATGAAAATGTGATGAAATATGTAATGAAAATGTAGTATTGTACAATAATGTCATGTAATAATGTACCGGCAGGGAATTTTTTTGCCGGTACTGGCGGAGCATCCACTGACTTTAAAATTTGTAACGACGTAACTTACAAGGAAGGGTATCGAAGTGTCAGTCACCGATTTAAATTAAACTTTGTTATTTTGTAGAGGACAAAAATTACGAAAAACGTATATTCAATTTTCGGCCGATAAATATTTTAGAGGGGTGAAAAGCAATCCTAAAGTTCACTCCCAAAAACAGTTCTTTCACGATATCTCTGTTTCTATCCAAATTTTTTTTTGAAACCAATTGGAGATTGTTTATTATCGAACGCCGATATTATGTACAGCATTTTGATTTGCAGGGGTTGCATCTCTTATTTTTTATAAGGGTAAATATGATTTTTTCCAAAATTTTTACTTCGTATAAATTGCAAAAACAATCAAATATTTAGAAAAATAATGTTATTCTAAATGAAATAAAATTTTTAAGTTGACGTGTTTCAGGGTTTGTCATAAAAGTACATTTCAGGAGGGTAAACTACCCCTTATTAGTACTTTTCACGTTTCTTTGAAAAATTATTTGTATATAAAACTAAAATAAGTGTATTTACATCTGTTAACAATGAATAGTGCATATATTTTAATACAAGTAAAAATGTAGTGGTTATCGCATTTTAGGGGTTAAACTACTCCTACTGGGTGTACAGTCATATTATGTAGAAATGGACATTGTCAATTGATTTTTTTGTAGTTTTATGATAATTTATAAATTTCCAGTGATAAAATAAAATAATTTTTTTCATGTACATATACACAAGTTGATGTGATGAAAATCACCCCCAAAGTTCACCCCCAAAACAGTTTTTTCACTATATCTTTGATTCTAAGCAACATTTTTTTGTTTGAAACCAATTGGGGATTGTTATTATCGAACGCGGATATTATGTACAGCATTTTGACCCCCAAAGGTTGCATCCCTTATTTTTTTTAAGGGTAAAAAAAATTTTGCTTGAAATTTTTGCTTCACAAAAATTGTAAAAATAATCAAATATTTACAAAAATAATTTTATTCTAAAGAAAATCAAATTCTACAGTTGACGCGTTTTAGGGTTCTTCATAAAAGTACATTTCAGGAGGGTAAACCATCCCTTATTAGTATTTTTCACTTTTCTTTGAAACGTTGTTTGTACGAAAATAAATAAGGTAGAAGAGATATTTGTCAGATTTCAACAAATATTGATGATATTAAAAATATGCTTTGTCAAAGTTACCCTACTTTTGAAGACTAATTTCTCGGATTGCAATGATACTTTCTCAAGTAAAAGAATGACATTCCTATAGTAAAAACTATTTTTGTGATAGATTAATAAATTGCAATCCAAATTTTAACTAGATCGGAAGTATATTTCGACACTATCCCCATAAAATGTTTCGATTAGACGAGAATTCAAATATAGAGCATTTTCTTAGATTCTTTTAATCAGATATCGAGTATTTCGAAACTATCCCCATGAAATTTTTCGATTAGACGAAAATTCAAATAGAGCATATTCCCCATTTCAAACATTGTTTCGACTTCTCGCGGCTATTTTATCTGAAAGTATTGCTAAAAGTTATTATAATAGCTTATATGATATGCCTGGATTCGTAAAAGAATAAGCTATAACAGATTACATTCATCAAATTTGAATAAATATTGATGATATTAAAAATATTGGTCAAAGTTGCACTACTTTTAAAGACTAATTTCTCGGCTTGCAATGATTCTTTCTCAAATGAAAAATAAGATTCCTGTAATAAAAAATATTTTTGTGATATATTAAGAAATTTCAATATATATTTTTGCTATTGACATTCGATTGCCAAAATAGGAAACTTGGGTTCTTGTTTTTCATTTTTTAATTATGTTCAATTTTTATAATAAAAGTGACTCCTAAACGTATGTATCATTCGAATCAGAATTTCAAGAAACATATAAATTTGTTGAACGCCAGAGAAGCATTTTTGGCAAATTTTTTGGGAACTTAAAATTTCATTTCTTTGTTGGCTAAAGAGAAAATTCAGAAATGAACCTGAGAAAGTTTTCTTGAGAGTGGAGCTTTGCCTTAAATTTACTCCATGCACACTTCGTTGGCAGCTGTTTTTTCATATTTATTTAAGAGAGATTTTTTGATTATATACATATAAATTCGTAGATGAACAAGCAATCAATCTACAAAGGGGATTTCGTAAATTTGCGAAATAATCATTACAAGCTGAGAATTTAGTCTTCAAAAGTAGGGTAACTTTTACCAAGCATATTTTGGATATAATAAATTTTTATTAAAATTTGAAAAATAACTCTTGTAGCTCATTCTTTTCTGCATCTAGACATACCACATAAGTCATATTTTTCACTATACTTTCGAAGAAAATAGTGACCAGCGATAACCTTACAAAAGCTCTTAACGGATACGATATTGTGATCTTACGAGTATTTCTCTACAATGGACCTTATTGTATATTTTGGACTTGGAACTGTTTTTTTTTTGAGTAATTTTTGATGAGAGTATTTAAAAAGTGGATATCGCTTGATGTAAGGGTTGTTTTTTGCGGTTTTCAGAATTCGAGGGCTTACTTGGGTGATAATGCTCACATATTTTACATAAAATTAATAATTTCTCATTAGGATGAGAATGTAAAAAGTTTGGACGATTCATTGTACAAAATCGATCGGGTTGATTTTCAATTGATGAAATATCCAAAAAAATGAAGTATCGGTTAAGTTCGGTGAACGTATAGCCACCGGCCACCCTCTTTCCGTGTTGGATTGAAATTGGAAAATTGTCCACGAGTGGAGTAAGAAATAAAGATTAAACTACCTTTTCTTAAAAAGAACGTTCACTAAGAACAACTTTTTCATGATTGTCAACAGTCTTGTCTTCACAATTTTCAATTCCGTATATAAGACTGTCAGACCTTCCTGCCAATAATGTATTGTATTCCTGATATGGCCTTGCGTCGCCGGGCGAAAGCTTGATATTAAATAAAGTTTTAAAAAACTACTAGACTATAGTAGATCGAAAACCGTCACTACATCGACAACCTACAGTAATTTTTCTTGGTCCTTATTTAGAAATTTTATCCTTGGGGGTCATTGCATTTGCTTCAGTGATTTTTAAATTGTTTAAAAAATAATCTCCTAGATGTATCCTTAACCAGTTAACTGGTGGGCTCGAAATCGACGTAATGTGCCAAAACTGGTAGAAGCAAATAATTCTGTATTTATAATGAAAGTTTATTTCCTAAGGGGTTTTTAGGTCGCTGATAACGAATCCGGGGTCAAAATTGAGAAATTTAAAATGGCGGATCCAATGTGGCGGACTAAAATGCAAAAATCACGTGACTTGAATGAAAGACAGTACTAAAGAGTTTTTTAAGTCGCTGATGACCATATTATCAGTTATTTTGAATGTTTCAATGTTGACCCCGGATTCATCATCAGCGACTAAAAAACCACTTAGTACTGACTTTCATTCAAATCACGTGTCTTTTTCATTTCAGTCCGCCATTTTGAATTTCTCAATTTTGACCCCGGATTTGTTATCAGCGACCTAAAAACCTACGGCATACCAATTTTTATCAAAATCCACTGAGTTTTGTAGCAGTTATTCCAAGTGCGCATATATGCGTCATTACCAGTTAACTGGTTAAATTCAGTTTTGTATATAGGCTTATTTTGATACAAAGTTTGTGTAGAGATTATAAAACTAGTAGAAAAACTCTGAAAGAAATGCGTTTCATATATTAAAAACCTGTTTTTCTCCAGCTTAACATTTTTTTAATAAACCATAAGAAAATGGAAGTTTATCTATGATAGAAAAAAGCTCAAAGTTTTTTAATAATTTGTAAATTACAGCTAAAACTATAGAGACGTGCAAAAGGAAATGTTTTGCGGTTTACCATAAGCGATCGAGATTTATTCATTGAAAAACACTGTTTTCGTTATACACAATTTTTTGTAGTGTTACATAGATTTTGGCAGTTGTAATATACCATAATATTGTCATACATATACATATATATATTTGTCTTTATTTATAATATAATAATTTTTCTATGTACAGTACATGAAACAGTTGCAAGTGTACAATATCTGAATATTTATAAGTAAATTTCTTATTGATTCTACCGATTTTTTTTTTTTTCTTAAAATGCACAACGTTTCATCTGTACAACTCGACTCTTTACTTAATTAATAAAAGAAAAGTTTCTGAAGGTAAAATACTGACGGTACATTCGAAGATACGGTGAAAAGTGTGTATATTTGATGATTATTAATATTTTGTGAACAAAGAGAGTTTGAATTAATTGTGGACATTTTTTATAAATATCCGATTTTGTACATTTATTTGTAAAAAGCAAATTGTGTTATCGATTATTTTATTTATTTGATATGTCTTACTTTTTGAAAGTTCTTGATCTTTCTCTTGAATAAATACTGAGTTAATGTAAATATTGTTGTTAAAAAAACGAGATTCGATTTTTGAAAAGATTAATTTTGAATGGAAGTTTAACTGGTTTTATGTTAATACTTTGTCACGGCATATATGAAGAAAAAATGCAGTTGCCCGCCATTTCTGAGAGAAAACGTTTTCAAGAAGGGTTCGAGAGAAACCAGTTTCTGACTCCACCCTAAATCCACCTAATATTATACCTTCTTTTCATTGGATAAGACGCGAATCCTGCTCCCCTCTAAGAAAGCAAATAAAATAATATCTGTCTCTTAGACAAATGGCGGTCCAATTTCACGTTTTGAGCTCCATTATCACACATATAAAACTAAAATTAAAAGTATATTTACAACAACAAAAATAGTCAAAGCAGATGTAAAACAATCTAGGAGCTGCAAAAGTTTCTAAAACTTTGGTTCACTTTAAAACTCATTTAGTGAGGGATAAAAAAAAATAAATTATCCAGTCACTGACCCCGAACCCTCCTTTTTACTTCAATAAAATTGTTAAATAAAAAACGAAGCATCTAATTAAAAAATGTAATAAATTTTAGTACTCTCATTTAAAAATGAATATTAGAGTCCTTACAGTACTCGACTTTTTAATCATGTTCGTTAATAATTAGATCACTGATTGTAGACTGATTCTATAGTCATTAGATTATCATTGCGTTTTAATGCACCGGTAAAAAATCGGGTAATCCAATCAGGCGTAGGCGTGAACTCGTGTGAGTATTTCGTCACAAGATTGGCCATGAAAAATCTCATCGTGGTGATCGTCACGAATTTCGTCATAGTCCACGGGTCACATGGTGTGCTGGGGCGGAGGAAGCATAATCTCATATCCTGATGACATTCCTTGCTGATGATGATGGTGGGAACCCATCATCTGATGGTGGGTCTGTTGGTAATACTGATGATGGGACATGCTCGAATGACTCGAGTAGTAGACTGGACTTTGATCCATGTCTTTACCTGGGAATTATTCAATTTTTAGAATTTTTTAAATTAAAAACAATACTTAATTAAGAATTATATACTAAATATCAATGAATATGTAGACATTTGAGTGAATTTGGTTGCGAAATTATAAATAATTGTTGTAATCATTTGACAGTAAATGGTGACAATCAAAGTGACAGCAGAGGGATTGTTTTGATCATTCAACCGCAAGTTGGATTGTCTTATCGATTATAAACGTTTGAATTTTGAAACTTTTTAAATCCTTCAAAATGAAATTTTTATAGGATATTAAAGATGGATCCATTTACGCGGGTATTTTGACATTGAATTACATATATGAGCAATAAAGTTGGCAAAAGTGTGTGCTTGGCGGGGAACAAACGAATCAGAATTTAAAGATGGAAATTGCAGGTCTGCCTACTTTAGAATATACGAAAACAATCCTTAGCTTCCAGTGTTTGACACGTTATGACCAGTGAAAAGTAAGGCGTTAACGTTACCATTTCTATCTTAGAATTTGTAACGCGTTACCGTTACTGAAAAAAGTAGCGCGTTACCTTGGTGTGAGTTTTTTTATAACATTTTTAATACGTTATTTTATATTCCTGAAAGCTTTAGACAGTTTTGTATTTTTTTATTTGAAAGTGTCTTCTAACTTAAAAATTATATTTTAATTTCTGTAATTTGATCAAGAATTTCACATTCATATAATCTGTAAAGTGTTTTTATTTTACACTATTATTAATTATAAATCACAAAATTTACATAGAATTTCTTTTTTTTAACCCTTGTGTGCACACCCGGGTACCAGGGTACTGGGTACCGACCACGGTACATTTTTGCTTGTAACTGGAATAAGAATAAGAATTCCGCTTCGGGCCTCCAGATCATCTTCATTTGGTAGATTCAATGAAATAATCATAGTCAAAACTTAAAACCCATAAATGTGATCAAATATTAAAAAATGTGAAAACATTTGATGCTTCTAAATGACAAAAAGCCTCACATATTTCTTTACCTTCAAGATATTCGACTGTCATGCACACACCCATCAAGTAAGTACTTTTTATATGAGTTAGGGTTTATTTTTCCCGCAGTAAATTCAGCACACTTATAGTCCGAAAATTTACAAATTTATTTATTAAAAAAATATTTTTGCTACTCAAGTAAAAGAATAACAACAATGCTTTACTCTAAAACTTAGAGGTTATGTCTCACATGATTTACTCTGGTGTTATTGAATTGATTAGTGAAAAGTCCGGAATCATTGATTAATCAGTAAAATGTCCAAATACTATTTCAATCAGTGAATTTTTCACTGATTCATATTTAGAGAGCAGGGTACCGTCTACCACCATATACAAATTCAACTTTTGAGTGGATTTTATTAATTTCTCATCAAGTTATTTGATTCATGCACGTGAAATTTGTTGAGTATAAATAATCATTCCGCTCGCGAAGTCCGCTAGGGATAGCAGGTGAACTTTGTTGGTGTTTTGTGTATTTTTAAAGTGTTTTGGACCTTCTGCTAGAGCTAGATTACGTAACTTTCTCACCTCACTTCCACTTCACTTTCACTGACACATTCAATTATTTTAATTATTTATCTAGAGTTCCCTTCAATTGTTTTTCAGTGAAAGGGAAGTAGTGTATAGAACTTTTTAGAGAAATTTAGGCAATACGTATATTTCCAATTTTAGAAAAAAAATTCCCATAAAGTTACGGATATTTGAATCTGTATATATATTTTTTTGTAAATCACCCATTTTTTATTTAAAATTCTATAGTTTTGGACCTGATTCAGACATTCTAATTTTCTTTACGAATTCTGGCGAGTTTTAATGATAGGATGCCTTCCTTATATTAGCAGATTTTTTTTTATATTGCAAAACATAAAACAGGTAGAATTTTGCAGAAAACCTTCTGTATTTTTGTCTTCAAATTTGGAAAATATGAAAAGAAGATTTTCTGAAAAGCCCACATTTTTAAATTTATGCAATATATTTTTTAAATTTCTGCTTAAGGAACGCATCCTATCAGATTTATGCGGGCTAAATCATTTTTCAAACCAGGAGAGTTTTCTTCTGGACTATATTTCGTTGTTTTTTGAGAAAAATATATGTCAAAATTTTAATATTTTCCACGAAGTTACGGATATTGAGTGTAGAACCTGCCTGATTTGAAATAGATTTGATCCATGAAAATTCCAATTATTATAAGCAGAAAAGAACGAATAAAAATTCTTATTCAAAATGATAATTTTATGAAAATGGCTGAAACGCGTCATTTGTTTCACAGTTCTCTGTTCGGTTATTTCTTAAACGAGGATTGATAAAACTATCGAAAATCTTTTTAGGTTTGGAAAACACTTTTTAAATATGTAATTTATTTCATTATTTTCTCGATGTGGCCATTTTTGAGATCTGGTATAAGAATACTTTTTTTAATTTTAATAAGAAAAGTGAAAAAGAAATTAGATTGAGACAATTTGGAACACAAATAATTTTTGCCAGTTCTTCTTGTCCAAAAGAACGTTTCCACACTATTAGAATTTTTTAGTAAAATATTTGTTTTTTTCATCTCCTGATTGGTTATCATTACATATAACTTAGTATAAGTACCATTAAAATTTTAATAATGTAACGTACAGTAACGTACGTTACTTTGCATCACAGTCATTCAAAAATTGTAATTGTCAAACACTGCTAGCTTCCCGCTTAAGTCGAACACTAATCTAAAAGTTTAAATATACAATACTTATTTCTAAAAAAGTGAAAGTTACAAGTGCATTTTTCGAGAGTCTATAATAAAGTTAAAATCGTGATTGGAAGTATATCCCTTTTTTGTAAACAAAATCGTAAAATTCACTTGTTCTTTGTGCAATAGAAATATTTTGACCATCAAATAAAAAATGTACCATGAAAATAAGGTGAAAGTCCAAGCTTACCGCCATCGTAAACGGCGCGACCATAACACAGTGCCTTGACGTCATTCATGGGACTTAAACCTCCGTTGTGAGGATGCGAGGAATGAACAGGGGATGGAGTCACCGGAGTTGCATAGCCATGATGATGATGCCCCATGGGACTCATTACCATTGGACTACAAGGGTTCATTCCCACAGGAGACATCCCCATTGTTGAGAGTGGAGACATTGCCAGATTTGGACTCCCCGAATCCAAATTTTGCATGGATTGATGACCAGTACTGCTGCTGACAGACCCGTTCAAATTTCCATTCACTGTGCTCTGACAATTCAAGGACATCATGTCCCTGAAAACAGGAAGTCATTAATTGCATTCGTCAGTTTGAAAATAAGGCTTGAGGTTTTTTTATTCGATAATGATGGCATTTTCGATGGATATAGGATTGATCATGGTACATTTGTTTACGCATTTAGCGATACGATTTTCTATGTTAAAAAAGTGTGGTAATATTTATTTTTTGGCATTAACTAGTATTACGGAATTTTCCGTGAAACTAGCCGGTCAAGTATAGCGCTACGGCTAGTATTACGGAATTCCCATAATATTAGCCCTGAACGAGCTGGAAAAGGGAAAAAGTCTTACGGGAAATTTTTTTAAAAACTAGCACAGACAAAGTGGGCCCTTTTAATAGAAATCAATTCAAAGCGAAAAACTTCAATTTCGAAACGTTTTATGATTAAGTTTTTCAAATTTGAATTTTTTATAGAATGACGCTACTTCATTTTTTTTTGTTTGATGTGAGAGTATTTCAATACTCTGAATGTAAAACATATGATTTGAATGAATTTAAATGACATGAGTGATTTAATTCAAAACTGTTTGTCCCAAAAGCATTTCACGAAATAGTTTAATTTTTAACTTTTAAGGCCTTGAAAATAACTTTAAAAGCTTAAATTCGAAAATATTTGTTGTAGTTTCAAAATCAAATATTAAAAATGTCAGGAAAATTTCATTATTAAATTTCCAAAATTTTATATTGAAAGCTTTGATAAGCAGGTTTAAATTTAATAATTTTATATTTAAATGTTTTAAATTTTTTGGCTTCGATTTTAGTATTTTTTTAATTTAATAATTTTAGATCTATATATTCTAAATTGTTTGGTTTCAATTTCAAAATTATACAATTGTCTGATTTTTTAAATTCTTCGAAATCATAGTACAGGGGAGACACTAGTTGATATATGGGAAAGAAATCAGTTAAGGTGGTTCGGACATCTTGAAAAAATGAAAGATGAACGACTGACCAAACAGGTGTATAAAGGT
>JAABKJ010012337.1:0-10543 GCA_011634705.1 Andricus grossulariae
GTCATAAAAGCTGATCTTTGTTGATGCTTAAGCAGTTGTGTATATTTTTACACATATATATATTGTGTAAAAATATACACAACTGCTTAAGCATCAACAAAGATCAGCTTTTATGACAGTCAGAATGACCCTTTTTGTCAGGACAGGTATATACTCGAAGTTATAAACCGCTCGTCTTGGAGTCATAAAAATTCATCTAAAGGTATAAATATATCTTCAAGAGATAGAAACTTGTCTCCAAGACATAAATTTAAGTCTGGCTCCGTCTCAAAAATGAGAAACAAAGTCGAATAATTTTTACTCGGGGACGAAAATTTGGGTGAAAACCAATAAGTCATTGAATACTTTCAATGCCATCAGGGGTACCAACATGATAACACATACAAAAGTAAGTCAAAGAAAACTTTATGACTTTTATTACTATTTTGACTTTGTCAATGAAAAAGTATATCTTGTTCACTTGTATTGGAATTAGTATAGTTTATGTTTGCAAAATTTTCTGTCAGATAAATGTGATGTTGTTTTATAGAAATTTAACAAAAATTTGTAATTACAAACGCGATATAAGGTGAATGTCTCAGCAATCGTGATGGTCTCAGTTATCGCGAAACTTGGTTATAAGATGAATCTGTTGTTAAAAAAAAATATGTTAAAAGTAACATTTAATGATAAAACCCACTTATTTTTAGTATTTTATAACAGCGAATAGAAATTACATTCATTCAAATTGAATAAGAAGCAAGAAAATTGGCATCGCGATTACTGAAACTTCAAATAAAAGCGAAAAGTAACCCACTTTGTTATTAGTTACATTTATTAAGTCTCCGAAAGAAATTCTGATCCATTTTTGTTGTATTTTTAAATATTTTTTTTGTTGGTTTGCATTTATAATAATGTAATTATTTTGCTTTGAATGTGGAAAAATACTCTCGAATTGGATATTTTAATTAGGTCTTCAAATAGCAACTCCTACTTGCGATTCAGAGAGAAAATACTGGTTTAGAGAATTCAGAAAAACATAATAATCTTTTAGATTAGAATAATAAAATAACGGCGAATTCAATGTGCAATATTTATTATTTTGAACCTTGTCCTCATTCATTTTTGAATATCGACCTGCTCTTTAAAATGGCTACTAAGAAAAATTTGTTGTTTGATTACCAGTGACCTTAAATTCAATATTTTTCGCGGCACGGTCTTTTAATCTCACTGATTACACTCTGGACGTTAAATTATTACGCGGTGATTAGAGGAAACATCGATAGAAAATGTTGAGCGTTCTTCAGCGATCCAGCAAACCGCGACGGACTAGATGTAACTTCTGTGACACAGAAATATCAGAAATAGTGGTTTTAGTCATTATTTCTACTGTTGGAACCCAAAATGTCACGATCGTCATCCGCGTGACGGATAAAAAAAAATCAGAACAGGAAAAAGCGACAATAACAAAAAAATAGGAACCTATCCGGTTCTTGGTTTTCTCGTTCTATCCGAACCAAACCGTCAACCGTTGCAATTCACCGACTTTCTTATGCAGTCTCTCTATTGATTGTCACTCGATCTGATTATGCATGAAAAATATAAATTCGAACAAAAATCCGTTACTGTCCTTTCATGGAAATTCCTTATTGAATTAGACAATATACCAGAGTTAAAGGTGGTATTCTGTTTTTATTTATTGCGTCACTGGAGGCCTAGCATCCTGCTTGCAGAGAAAGAACGCGAATTCAAGATTCTGTGTGTTGGAAAAAAGTGAGTTTATCGAAATATTTCAATGCCGCTTTCATAGTATCTTCAAAATCATTTCCCCCTTTACAAATTCGTTCATCGCAATATGGCATATGATTTCAAAAAACTTTTATTGATGAAAACAATTATGGTGGCAAAAAAACTTATGTAAAGTTACAATTTAACTTGAAATTTAAAATTGTGTTTTAAATTAAAGTGCTTAAAAGACGTAAACATTTTTTTTCCATTTATACTTTTATATGCCTTTTATAGCACAAAGATACATAAGAATTTGAAAGGGCACATCACAGCGAGAAAAAATATTCTTAATTTGAGAGGAAAATTCCTCTTCTTCAATCCTCTCACATTTTCCTCACAAAAGGAGAATATTCCTCTAGAAATGAGAGGATTTTCCTATTTTTTGAGAGAGGAGAGATGGTAAAAGGAAGACTTTTGCATTCTCCTCTAGGATCAAGTATAATCCTCTAATTTGTAGAGGAATTACTCTCAGAGCAGAACTTGCGCGTGTGGAGTCAATCAAGCGTAAAGAGCTCATTTCGCTGTTAAAAAATGTGCACATCAACATGTATGTGCAGTCGTTCGAAAGTAAGTAAATTTTTAGATTGTGCATTTCTTTATGCACGTGGTGTACAAATTGTATGATTTCTTCAATGCTATAATGTTCTTTCCTCTATTCCCGTACAACAAAACTCGCATGCATTTCTCTTTTATGTTTTTTGTTCTTCATTTTCAGAGAACAATGTATTAAGTATCGAAAAATTGACAAGAATGGCAAAAATGCTGCTTCTATTAACCAAAATTATACAACCGGTTGGTGATTTGGTGGTTATGTTAGAACAATTGAATTGGGTTACGGCGAATTTTAATAGATTATCGCAAATTTTCGCGTAATAAATAAACAATGAAATAACGTAGTGTATACGAATCACGCAAATTTTTCTGCGCTCCCCCGGGTGAAAATATTTGGTCTTGATTTTGACTTGAAAGTCTTCAATATGTCTTGAGGACCATCATGTCTAGTTCCGTCTCACCAGCTAGACATTGGAGATATACGGACTTCTTTCGCATTTATGGCTGTAAACTGTACCAAGACAAGGCCACGTCGACTTGTCGTAAGATAAGAAGTGTAAGTCTTGATAAATATACCAAATTGCTTGTAAAGAAAATTATATTACCAATTTGTGGCTTTAACATTTGCCAGGGTCAAAATTACAAGAGTTTTTGTTTGTAAATTTTACTGTCCATTATACGGCGACCTCTATGAACTATGGACCCCACTGGTAGGGCCTGCCATTTCCAGGAATCAGGTAGCTAGGTTAGGACCAAGCAGTTGACATCTGCTGAGGATTAAAATTGTACAACCTATAAAACTTGTAATTTTTTAATAACTAATTTTTAAATAAGAAATTCGGAACCTGTCTGTCTCAACAACTGCAGGTATATAAAATTGTCTGTAAAAAGATTAAAACTGTCATTTTCTAGAAGTATCTAGTGAACTGTTGGAGATAGGAAAAAATTGACAAAATTTTTAGATTCGTCATCCAAAGAATAATAATTATTGCAGACAAATAAACTTATGACTTCATACTAAATGAATACCATGAATATAAATAATATAAACATTCTATAAAGTTCGAAGTGGATTAGTAATGACCCTCAGAGACCCTTCCCGCGTGGAAATTGCCAAATGTTTGCCCACTTACAAGTTTCGCCCCAACTTGGAAAATTATTTAATGGCTACATCAGGGTTAATATCTTAAATCTAGTTTAAACCAACTCTGTTTCACACCTCTTGATTGCAGCGCCATAAACTTGGCTATGCATCTGTTTTCAGTCGGGCTCCATCTTGAACCTCTTGAACACAAGTAGTTTGGTTTGAGGTTATGTTGGCGAGTGTTTTTGTGATTTCGTCTGTATTGATTATTAAAGTGTGATTCAAATTATCAAAAATGTCGAAAGTGAAAAGCAGTTGTCGCGTTCAAAATTTTAATTGAAGTTTGTTCAATAAATACTTGTTTATTTCAAATAATTACATATTTTATTAATTAAATGATTGTAAATAATTTTATTCATAATTAAGTGTACCAGTTCCTTCACGATTATCTTTTTTCAATTTATATTATCGAATCATTTAAATGTTCAAAACGTCAACAGCGTCTGGCTCCATTGCTTTCATTTAGTTTCATGTTATTTGCGCGCCGAACTCTTATATCGAATGTCGGCCTCTGCGATTAATTCTTTGGTAATGCGGCAACTTCGCTTCAATAAAGCAAGTGAATTTCGTAGTTGAAAATTGCAAGCGTAATTCTGATTCGTTTTGAAAGAAGTTTATTTCAGTGCGATACTACAATGTGAATTTATTTTACCTGATCTTAAAGTTGGGAAAACATAACCTCAATTACATTTCACATGTGATCATAGTTCTTGACTAATTCCAAAGATTGGGATGGCAACCGAAAGATGAAGCTGACGACGAATAAACCGGTTGAGGAATAAGATTTTTCTTAAAATGTTCAGCTACTTGAAATTTTTCTTTTGAATAAAAAATGTGTAGTTATAATGTGGCTGAGACTAGAAAAATAAATAAAGCCAAGCTGGGGCCAAGTCGGTCGGTAAGTTAGGCTCTGGTCGGGTTAAGCGTTTCATTTGTGGTTTGTTTCTGTCTAATCCCCAATTTGTGGCCAAGTTTTTCCTATCTTGGGCCCAGCTAGCGCCATGAAAAAATTTCCACACGGGCGGCTGAATGTTATTCGGTAATTGTATAAACAAATAATATAAAAAAATCTACATCGCAGACACTTATGAGCAGAAACAAATCGTTTTTTCTTCTAGACTCGTGAAAATTATATCAACAATTATGTTTTCTGGAAAAATGTTACCATCCATCAATACTTGTTTATTTTATAGATAAATTATATAAGCAAATTCACATTTTAGTGGTTTTTCAACGAAAAAAAATTATATTTTCTTCATATCCTATTGCGATTATATTTCAAAATAAGTTTTCTGAATAAATATTGCTATGCAATAATATTCGTTAATTTTCTAAACAAATTATGTAAACACATGCACATTTTAGGCGTTTTTAAACGGAAATAAATCAGTTTTCCTTTTGACCTTTGCTGGTATTATGATTTGCTGATAATTGTTGTTTGAAAAAATTTTGCTATGCAATTAATATTTTTCATTTTATAAAGAAATTATGTAAACAAATGCACATTTTGGTCATTTTTAAGCAAAGGGAAATCGATTTTTTTCTGACCTTCCTAAAATGATATTGCCAATGATGTTTTCATTAAAAAATGTTGCTATGCATTAATATTTGTCAATTCTTTAAAGAGATTATATAAAAAAAAATATTTACATTTAAAGCGTTTATAAGCGAAAAGAAATGAATTTTGTTGTTCTGATCTTGCTAAAATTATACACGAAAAAAAAAATTCATTACATTTTATAGAACTAGTGCTATAGTGGAGGATACGGCGGATAGTTTAATAAAAGTTAAAATCTTCTTGGTTTGACATTGCATTGATCTATTCTCCTAAATGTGTTACAAAGTTCTATAAAATGTAAAGAATGAGGTGACATCATAGAGAACAGTTCTATAAAATGATGACCGATTTTTCGCCTAAAAAAATGTATCTTCATTATTATTATAAGATTGCTCTTTGATATTGGTTCACATATTCAATTACATAATTATTTACTATTACGCAAACAATCACTACATTAATAATCGAACGCTAATAAAATTCTTATTCGCTGTGGGTTCGAACCCCCTACATTCGCAACTAGTATTATCGCAACCCGCATTCGTAACTCCTAACAAAACCTCGCAGCTGACTTAACTCGGAGTATAAAAAAAATTTAAATATAAGCTACATTTGTGCAGGGCCGCGTGATAAATTTTTGTGATCCGTTTCATTAACATTTTTTTTTCTTTCAAAATTTTAATAATTATGGGTTCAGAATTTCTTCTTTTCTAATGAATGAATGCTTTGAAAATTCTACTATAGTTTTAAGTATTTCGGGAATTTTAAATTTCCGGAGTTTTATATTTACAATGTCGGGAATTTCAAGATTATCAAGTTTCGAAAATTTAGTTTTAAATTTAGAGAATTACAAATTTGTGGGTCTTTATCACATTCAAAATTTTATAATTTTGGAAATTTTAAATGTCGAAAAACTTTTTGATCGCAAATTATTTCTTGGTTATAAGTTCTAGTAGATTCAAGATTAATAAGAAGTTAGATAGCTATATAGAATAAGTTTATATAAGTTATATAACGTTGAATAAGTTATAATTCACTAATAAATTATTATTATTCACTAATCGTTATTGACCAACTGGCTTTATATGTTAAACACATTGGCCGAGAGGGATGCGGAAAATGTCGCTGCATGCGCACAGTACCCAGATAACAATACGTGCCGGCACGTGATCGCATGGTCAGGCCGGCAGAGTCGGAATGCAACTGAAGGGCGGACAACGGTCCGGCAGATTAAACGCCAGTCGGTCGTGCAAACGACGAGGAACAACGGGCCTGCGACTTGCCCGACCGCTGCAGGCTGATATTGCGAGTAGATTAAGATCGCAAACGCGCATGCGCGTTTTTGATCAGCTGTTCTTTCCATGTGTAATGGCGTTTACTCGTGAATTTTGGCTCGGATCGAAGACGTGAGTGAAAAGTGCTTTCGTATGTTTTGTTCGTTTGGTGTTTGCTTTTTTGTCAAGTTGCTGTTTTTTAATTGTTTGCCTACTGTGAAAATTTGTCTTGTTTGGTTGCAAAATTTAGACAAAAATTTCGTCCTTGTAGATTTAAAATTCACCTTTTTTGTGAAAATTTATGCTGTCTTCTAAAAATTCTATTATTTCGTTGAAAATGCAACTGTTTTTGCTTTTCGATTGTAGCGTCGCGATTTTTCACCATCATAAAAAAAAGAATCACCGAGAAACGGGGTTTTGACCCTAAAATCATATTTTTGAGGCATGTCTCGTGAAAATGATCTTTTTACTCGCACAGTCAGCCGGCATTTTACCGAACCGTCGGTCATGCAGTTCGCCGGAACGCGTCGCTCCCGCCTACCGGTCTGGCTATATAGCCATCAATGGTGTTCACATTAAGGTGCATATCTGCCGGCACGTCAGTCCGATCGATCGAGCCGCGGGCCGGCATATAGCTTGCAGTCGGCGGGCATTTTGCTATCTGGGTAGCGACTGCGCAGCTACATTTTATAGAACTGAGGTCTATACATCTCATATTGAAGTAGTTCACAAACACTCAATACCTCGAATTGAATTGTTATGACATTGTTCAACATTTTTTCAAGAATTTTTCTATACATTGGACTGAATTGAGGTATTTAAACCTTATGATGATGTGATAACGAAATCTCAATACCTCAATTGTGAATTCTGCGAAAGTCTTCATCATTTTTCTATGAATTTCTCTGTATATTTTATTGAACTTGTTAAAATTTGAGTTTATTAAAATCAGGTCTTTTCACATAAAAACACTGATATAGGCCTCAAACAGTTTTTCATTCAGTAATCAGTCAAGCGAAGGCACATTTTTAATTAAAACTTATTTAGTTTTAAATTTCAAATTCAGCTTTCTCCTTTTTTCATTTGAGGATTGTTAAAAATATTTTTATTGTAATTAGAATTTTTAATTAAAAACAAAAATACAAAATTAAAGCTAAAATATAATTAACTTATAAATTAATTTTAAAATACGTAAAGTACAAAATAAAATTTGTAATGCTTCAACTTTATTAAAAATCAATTATGTACATAACGAAATTCTAATAAGAATCTTGTTGGTTTAATGAATAAATTTTTATTGAATTATTTTTTTTTTATTTCGTTTTATAATAATTTTGATAACAATTTGGAAAGCATATTAATTTTTATATATGAATGCTTTGTTTTCACATACCTTACAATTATATATAATATGTTACCTTATATACATGGACGACATCGTTAACTATCATTGTTTATTTATTCTCGTAGAGTTCGTCCTGCCCGTCTGGCTTTAGCTTTGCGCGGCCCGTACGCGATCCGTCACTTCGCGAGACCCTTAAGGGAAAGTAGTGTCACGGAGAAGAAGTCTTTTCGAGACGTTAAAATTTCAAAACTTCGCTGGTTGCAGGTAACCGACAATCAGTGAAAAAGAAACAGTGTGTGTGTGAATATAAAAGGACTAGAAAACCACAGTTTCTCGAACCGTGCGTTCGAATAACGACTGATCGCGATCGTGTCGCGTGAGTGTAAGTGAAAGTGGTGGCGAGTTCTACGACTAGGTCTACACCGAAGACGCACTGCACTTCAGAAAAAGGAGAGTAAGGTCAGATGTTGTCGTAATTTTGACAGGTGGAATTTTATTGAAAAAAAAACGTTATCGTGGCCAGCAATTGCCTTGTTTCCGACCGTTACTTGTGTCCCTCTGCGTTTTCCGGGGATTTAAATTCCCAGAATATCGTGGGGTTCTTCGGGAATTGACAAAGTTGTAATATTTCTTTGCTAAATAAAATTCAGGATCACCGTACTCGCCCGCCATCTCTTCTTAGCTGCCGAAGGGATGTTGCGGTAGTTTTAAGGAATACCTTCAATTTTGTCGAACTCTTGATCATTTGCAATGAAATCCTTCTGGATTTCACTGCATAAAAATCTGTAACTTGTTTAGTGAAAAAAGAATTCTAAATTTATTTGAAGACCCAGAAAAAATTCAGAACTACAAGGAAAAGAGCTCCCAGCCCGGGATTTGGGTCAAAAACTATTCCCCACAATAAAAATAAAACCAATTTTGCCAAATTGGCGGTTTTTTGTACCTCCGACGACGAATAACCAGATCACTTATCTATCATAGCAAACATGGCGACAGTAGATTGTTATAGTCTATAGACAAATTCTCGTTCGTAACATATGTTCCTAATACGACTTAGATACTTGTTTTCTCCCCTTTTCAGATAGTTAGAAAAAATCTTTCTGATTGTATGATTTATTAGAAAGATACGGAAATATACGCTGAAGTAAAGGAATTTCCTTCTTCATTTAAAATAAAATAAAAATTTAGTCATTTTTATCTGAAGAACATGGAATATATCATATGGTCGTTGCGAAGCGCGACGAACAAATCGCGCGCCATAAGCGCGCTCAAACTTTTGGGTTTCTATTAAGCGATGAACAGAAACGAGCGTGGAGCTCGAGGTAACATGATTTTTAAACCAAATATCGAGCGCGAAGCGCGAGTGTCTTGATGAGAATGTGTGACTTTGTGACTTAAGGTCGATAGAACTTTGACTAAATTAGTTCTTCTTCTTACGTAAAACTGACTGATGAAGCTTACTAAGAGAGTATTAGCCCACGAAGCGCGCAATAGCGAGCACACGATGTGCGAAAACCTAGAGGAACCGAGCTTAAAGCGTCAGGCAAATGTGTCCGAGCGCGAAGCACGAGATCTAACAGGTGGGAATTTTCTAAATATCTAATAAAAAAACCTATATGCAATAAGCTTTTCAATATTACTTGTCAAATTAATTTAAAATTATTCACAGTTTGCAATGTCTAATAAATTTCTTGGAGTAAAAATGTATGTAACTATTTTGTATTTAGAAAAAAACAAAAGACTTTCATTAACATCTCAATCCTTAGAATTTATTTAACTCCCAATCAGTTTGAAATATTTAATTGCATCAAATTCAAGAAAGCTTCAACTTCAATCTAAAATAAAAACTCATCCTTTTGTTGTTTCTATTCTTAAATCTAGTGAAAGATGAAAACTCTTTTTTCAAAAATTATTCTTAATAACATTGGAAAAAAATTGTAATTGTATTATTCTGAATATATTCACTGATTTTAAAAGACGACTTTCTAGTTCAAGGTCTCAACGTGTACTTCGAAAAGTCTCACATTTCAGCCTAAACTTGCAAACAAAAACAGAGACACAGCTTCATAGAACAGAGATCGTAAAACCCACTTTTTAAAGAATTACTTAAAAACCGGTATTAAAAATATTTTCAGAAATTTACAAAATAAATTTTTCACCTTTTCAAAGTGATCAAACACATCTATTATTTCAGTAATTTCCTTTTTACAAAAATTTTCGTATTTTTTATTTTCAGAAAACATTCGACAAATTTATTTTGAATCAGTGTCTTCAGAAATATTAAAGATTATTTTGATAATTGATAAAGTAAAATTACTAAATAATTTAAATATAATGTAATTATAGTTTTGTATACACATTATAATAATTCTGAAAATTTTCTTGACATATTAAAAAAATCTTCTTTGAAAAAAGATTATTGCAGGTATTAAGGGAACTGCTTTCATTTATAGAGAGTCTCATGTAGTTCTGCATGCAGCGATGACTACATAGGGTTTTCTTATGGTAAGTGTCTTTTAATAATTATTATTACAGGTATGAGCATGTGCACGTCCAAAGGAAAAAGACACCGTTTTTAGATTTTACTTTAGGAGTTATGAGAATTCTTGTGTTTCTGAGTTTTCGGAGTTTCCGAATCCGGACGCGCCATAATTCAAATATTTGATAAAAAACAAGAGCTATCTACAAAGTGTAGGCTATTTATTCATAAAATGTACTATAACCATCAACGTTTAATTGGAAAATGTGTTTGTTTGGGATTCTTGTAAAACTCCTGACGCTTCAGCGGATTTCTTGGAGTCTGAGGGAGTATATAGGTAAAAGTTCGTCATAAGGACAACCGCAGGATTTCGCTGGGAGCAGGTGCTAATCTGAAAAATTGCACCCGCTCCCAGCGAAATCGC